>JASDQU010301838.1:0-13894 GCA_032191745.1 Picea mariana
AAAAGTAGAAATCATTATTTAAATGATAAATTAAAGTGACAAAGTCAAGGTGGATTATTTAAATAATAAAGAGAAGTGACAAAATCAAGAAATGATAAAGTAAGGTGACAAAATCAAGAAGGAATATTTAAATGATAAAGTAATAGAGAACTTTCTATTTATGGAAAGTAGTTAACCCTAAAATCAGGAAAATAGGTTAAGTGACCTAGAAATGGGTTAAGTGACCTAGAGGATGAAAGTATAAATAAGATAGCAATGGTCTCTTGCAAAACATCCTTTTTGTGGATCAATGGAGAGCTTCTTGTGCGAATATCTTTTGGAGTATTGATGGAGAGCTTCTTGTGAGAGAATTTTGGTGTGGATCTCTTGAGCATGATTGAAGATCTATTCTGAAAGAGAGGAGATTGGGAGGATCTCATGGACGCATTGAAGTTTTGGCAAGTTTAAGATCATGACGACAAAAATCTTGTAATTACAGAAAAACCCTATTTTCTGGTGCGTACGTGGGTTGTCTGTGTATAGGTTGCATATACGCAAGTTGTCTATGTATAGGGTGCATACAGTACACGAGTTGTCTTTGTATAGGGAGCATACAGTGGAAAAAATCATGGAGATTTGTGGTTGAGATGATGACAAGTTGTTAAAGAATGAATTAGGTTCCAGATCTGCATTCTATGGACTTAGATATGTCACTAAGACACTGGTAAGATTACATTATTGTCTTGATGGATAGTATAGCTTGTTGTGTTGTGAATGCTTAAGGCATTCTTGGTATGGCTGTTGTGATGTGGTTTATGTTGGTTGATGGAGTGAGAAATAATCTTGTGATTCAGTTGTGATATGATTTCTATGGTATAATAGTTGCTTATACATGATTGAGTTAGCATTCATATTGGTTGGTTGTGGAGAATGAGTAAGCTATTGGATAGCTTGGATGTGTTGTGATTGGCTAGTGGTTAGTTTGGACAGTGTGAAACATAAGAGAATGATAAATTGGTTGCAGAGGATCTGAGTTGATCTTGAAGGATAAACCCTAATATCTCAGAAGGTATATGTAGGTTGCAGTACTATTTGGGAGTGTATACGCAGGTTGTAGTACTTCTTGGGCATGTATACACGTGGGCTGTATTATTGGCAGGTCACGTACATACGCGTGTTGTGCTACCGATAGGTCGCATACCTGTTGCAGATTGATATCTATTGAGGATTGTTGCCTCATCTCAGTTGGTGCTGAGTGTGTAAGTTGATTCTTGCATGATAGAGTTGGTTCTCTTGTAGAGTTGTACTCTATTGAGTTGCTGTTGAAAACCCCAAGGATTGTAGTCCATAATAAAAACGAAATTGTACATACATCTTGTGTTCTTTGTGTTCCTTGTGGTGATGACTTGTTGATGATATATTGTTGATATATGTTGTTGATATGTGTTCACATCTAACTGGTTATAAATGATAGCAATGAGTAATGAGTAAAATGTTGAATGCTAACTAATTAGTTTTGTGAAAGAGGGAAGTTTTGTGAAAAATATCCCCACACTCATTCACCCTGCCCCCCCCCGCCCTTCTAAGTGTGGTAGGTGTGTCCAACAAAATGCACCAGACATCTTTTCTAGGGTGGTGGTTGAAGCATTCAAGGAATTTTTACATAAATTTTTGGAAGCATATTTTGATGATTGGACTATTTTTAGCTTATTGCAAACCATATTGAATGTTTAAGACTAATGTTGGATAAGTGTAGGCAATGTCAGATTGCCCTGAACCTGAAGAAGTGCATATTCTTTTCACCCTTTGGAGTGTTTTTAGGACATATTGTGTGTAAGCAGGGGTTGCTGGTAGATCCATCCAAGATTTCCATTATTGTTGATCTACACCCCCCCCCCCTACTTCAATCAGACAACTGTGCATTGCGTTGGTAGATACTCGATACTACAAAAAGTTCATTAAGGGATATGCACAGATTACAACACCTATGGAGAAGTTATTAAATAAATATTGTTGGTTTCAATGGATAGAAGAATGTCAGCAGAGCTCCGACACACTGAAACGAAAAATGGTTACTGCACTTATTCTGGTTTTCCCAGATTGGAGCAAGTAATTTCATGTGCATGTTGATGCTTCATCTATTGCACTAGGAGTAATGTTAGCACAACCAGGAGCTGGAGATATTGACCATATGTAAGCCTTTTCTATGAGGAATCTATCTACAGCTGAGATAAACTACAATACCACTGAGAGAGAAGGTTTATCCATGGTGTATGCACTGCAGAAGTTTCGACACTACTTGTTGGGAGGACATTTTAAGATGTTCACTGATCACTCTGCATTGAAATACCTAGTCAAAAATCCAGTTTTGGGTAAAGGATATGCAGATGGTTACCGTTATTCCAAGAATATGATTTTAAAATTTTGGTCAAGCCAGGGAGAATGAACAAGGGACCTAACCACTTGTCTAGGTTGGAGCATGGAGAGGAACCTACTATTTTGGAGGATACACTACCAGATGTAAAGTTGTTATCCATCAGAAGGGTTGATGATCACTTCGCCGAGATAGTCCAGTTCCTATCAACAGGAATGGCACCTCGCGAATATACAATCATTTAGAAGAAACAGTTGGTAGTTCACGCTGCAGATTTTTCACTTATAGTTGGACAACTATACAAGATGGGCCCTGATGAGATCTTGAGGATATGTTTTATGGAGGTAGAAATACCACTGATTCTAGAAGAAGCACATGAAGGCATCACAAGAGGACACTACGTAGGAAAAGCAATAGTGCAGAAGGTTCTTAGAGCTGGCCTCTAGTGGCCTACTTTACATAAAGATGCTAAGGAATACTATAAAGCCCGCGATGTATGCTAGAGAGTTAGGAAACCTTATAGAAGATATGAGATGCCTTTAGCACTGCAACTGACCTTATAGGCATTTGAGAAATGGGCTATTGATTTCATGGGACCTATCAACCCACCAAAAAAGCACACGGGAGATAGATACATCATCACTGCGATAATGTATTTGACCATATGGGAAGAAGAAAGAGATGTGAAGGGCTATAGTGCAACTATAGCTATACAATTTATATTTGATGATATCATAACTAGGTTTGGATGCCCGAAGACCCTAATGAACGATCAAGTTACACACTTTATTAATAAGACTATTGAAGCTTTGACTCAGTAATTTGAAGTCCACCATCAAAAGAGTACTCCTTACCATACACAAGCAAATAGGACGGTCGAAGATTACAATAATATCTTGGAGACAATGCTGATGAAGATTTACAGTGTGAACAGGGATGACTGGAATCTGAGAGTACCAGCAGTTCTATGGGCCTATAGAACTACTTGCAAGAAGTTGACAATGCAGACTCCGTTTAAGTTGGTTTATGGTCTAGAAGAAGTTGTCCCTATGGAATATTTGGTTCCTAGTATCATAATTGCAGCATTCATAGATATGGATGACACTGGCGTTGTTAAAGAGAGTCTTGCAGAGTTGGTGGAACTAGAAGAAGACATATTTATTGCATGATTTCATTAGCAAGTATAGAAGGAACCGGAAAAGGCCTACCATGATAGACATATCAAGAAGAAAGCCTTTAAGCAAGGAGATCTGATATTGGTATATGATAGCAAGTTCATGAAGCATCCAGGGAAATTTAAAACACATTGGCTTGGGTCATTTGAGGTCTCCTATGTTACAAAAGGAGGAGCTACACAATTGACGCAGGCATGCCCGCTAGGCACGTCCGCTCACAGGACCTTTCCTCCTTCCTCCGCCCAAAGAACTGAAAGGTTCTTCTATTTCCCTATCGGGAAAACTTCCACCCACAACAACTAAACACTGGGTCTCCCTTTCTTCTAAATCAACGCTAGCCTTTCTTTGTTATCGGGGTTCCTTCTATCAGGATTTTGACACCCGTGATGTTCACACAACTTGGATCACCGATCCCTGATCCCCGATCCGCTCCTTTGTTGCCTCCGCCCCACCTGGCTAAGCCTTTAGTCCATACGACCGTCTTCTATAAGACCGCAGCCTTACATTTCTTCTTGTTGGGGTTTCTAACTTCAAAATCCCATTGCGCTCAAATTCCCGTTAGCCCTCCAGGCTAAGCCTTTTTCCACGTGACCTTCTCTATATGACCGCAGTCATAACTCCCATCGGGGTTTCGAGCATTTCATTGTCAAATTACACATGCCCTCAAGACTCGCGATTCCTCGAATCCCGACGGGCTCCTTATGCATTAGCCCTCCTGGCTATAGGCTTTGGCTCATATGATCATTAACCTGTGACCACAGTCTTATCCCCGTTGGGGCTACAAGGTTTCAAATGCTGCAAAACACTTGCCCACGGGATTCTCGATTCCTCGAATCCCGACTCTCTGGTTTGCTGACAGCTAGACCCACAATGACACTTCCCTCTTTCCATGTGTTGACAACTGGCTGCACGATGGCACCTTCTGCCTCATTGGGGTTTTGCGGTTCGTGATTCTAAAATGCGTAAATACTTTGTCACCCGGATCCTCGATATCCCAATGACCAAAACTCCGATGGACGACCTCCTTGTCAAGACTTTTCCCGATGGATCCGATTGCCTCCACGCATCCTCCTCCGATGGACGGTCCCGATTTCTCTAGGGTTTCGAGACTTGTGATGTCCAAATTTTCTTGTCCTCAGGAGCTCTGATTTCTCGATACCGGATATCCCGACTCTCCTCGGATTCCTAACACCTGTCTCCCTGAACAGACGGCTCAAATTATGCAGGGGTTTTCCTGCGGAAATTCCTGATCTTCTACTCTTGTGAACCCCGACTTCGTCAGATCTTCTGACACGTGTCCCAAATGATGGATGGTCAATATTGAACCTTGGACTTCACCCAAATGCAAATTCTAACCACTTCACTTGTGTGAACCCCGATGACCAAAACTCCAATGTCTTCTCAGGGGTTTCCCTTTGCTCACGGGGACTTAAATCCCATGCAACTCCTGTCGACCCGGACAGTTGACGGTTAACTGACCACCGATCCAACGGCTCATGACCCCTCGAGATTGGAATCCGAACGCGATCGTAACCTCCTCACCTCTTTGACAGATCCAACGACTGGTGGGATTTCACCAATCCTCTCCATAAGACCCTGACCGTCGATTTCTTCCTCCTTGAGGATTTCATGAAAATAACTAAGTGTTCCTCCATGGAACTTGTCTTCCTGCAGTGCAACTGTGCAACGCCTGGTTTACAAACTCCATGGCATGAAATTCTAGTTCTTCTCTTCGATGAGCCTAAGGGCCTTATCCCTCCTGAGCTTCCACACAAACTTCAACCTCGAAGAGGGTCCTTGCACACACTCCTTGCAAAAATCTTCATATATTTTTGAAATATATGAGAACTCCTTGACTCTACGCACACCTGCGACAACAGTCCTTCAACTCTTCACTCGGGTTCACAACTAAGACTCTCCTTAGCCTGAACACTCCTTGCATGGCTCCTACAACCCAATTTCACTTCTGAATGAATGAGAACAAAAGTTAAACTATCTGAGCCTTCTGTCAATGCACTCCTTGCGGATGACTTCAACTGCACTCCTTGCAGGAATCCTTGCTCAGATAGAGAAACAATTGAAACTCATTTCTTCTACTTCCTTTCAGACTTCAATCTCAACACATGAAATCGTATACACAGCATGACAGCAAATGCATGACAGGAAGTAAATACTCATGAGCATATCAATTAACACACATACACAGAGAACAAACACAATGCCATGAACTTGAATCAATTTCTTCTATTAATCCAAATAACTATACATGGGTGTTTCTACACAGGTCTCTGCTTCTCTTCTCAATGCTCTAGATTATGTTACAATGCATAATGAGGGTGTCTATATTCGTTTTCCCTCTTTTTTTCTAAAACTGTCTAATCTAGAATTAAAATCCTATCTACCTGCATTAACTACTATAAATGCCTCCATCTACTTCAGACGAGAGTGGGGCGCTCAAGGTATGATTACATTATACCAAGGTGCCTTCATTAAATGATCTCATTTATATTTGGTGCATCAACTTCAAGGGAAAATTCAAAAATTTGTGTTGGACGCCTTCCAACTGTCTTTTGTCTTCCACGCTGGCTCGCTTGACGTGAGGGATGCTCCTGCATCATACTCCCTCGCTTGAAAAATTTCATGGGCTCCTGTCCATGAGCTCCTACATGGTCTGTCTATGCTTCAGAATCACTGCTTCAGTCTCCCAGCTGGCATCTTCAGCTGGGTGGCCCTTCCACTTGACCAAATACTCAAAATATTCTTTCCTTTTGGTTTTCTTACCCACTCATTTGTCCAGTATCTGTTCCATCTATGGCTTCTCTGCAACTGGCATCTGCTTGTGCCACTGAACCCCTGGCTATTCACTTTATGTTCTTGCTCCCTCAGCTTTATATGGATATAAATCTGTGACATTGAATATCGGAGATATTCCGATCCCATCGGGTAATTCAATCTCATAAGAATTTTCTCCCATTTTCTTTAAGACCTTGCATGGTCCAATTTTCTTCATTTTCAATTTATTGTATGTTCCTATCAGGAACCTTTCTTTCCTCAAGTGTGCTAGAATCAAGTCACCAACCTCAAATTGAATTCATCTGCGATGCTGATCTGCTCTCCGATTATACTCCTGACTTGAATTCTGCAATCGCTCCTTCACCCGGCTGTGAAGTTCTTTCATTGCCTCCATGAATTCTTCTGCACTAGCACTCCTAGTAGCAATCTGTTTCGAATCTCTCAATTCAGAAACTCCTCTCGGCTGCGTGCCATATACAATCTGGATTGGACTCTGGCCTGTTCTCTTGTTTACTAAGTCATTATACGCAAACTCTTCCTGCGGTAATACATTGTCCCAACTGCTGTGGTGCTCCATCACCAAGCTTCTCAACAAGTCTCCCAGACTTCTGTTCACCACTTCTGTCTGTCCATCTATCTGTGGATGATAAGATGAACTAAACAACAAGTTAGTCCCCAGCTTCTTCCATAATGTCCTCCAAAAGTTCCCTAAGAACTTTGTATCTCTTTCCAAAACAACACTTCTTGGTAAGCCGTGAAGTCGAACGACTTCTTTGAAAAACAGGTTCGCGATGTGCGTCGCATCACTGGTTTTCTGACATGGGATAAAATGTTCCATCTTGGAAAATCTATCCACTACTACAAAGATCAAATCAAATCCTCTTTACATCCTTGGCAATCCCAATATGAAATCCATGCTAATTTCATCCCACGGCTTCTCAGGTATGGACAATGGTTGACAAAAACCCGCATTCTACTTCCTTCCCTTTGAATGCTGGCAAATTTTGCATCTATCCAAAAACTTCTTGACCTCTGATCGCATCCCTAGAAAAAAGTATGATTCACTCAGCTTTGCAAATGTTTTATCATGACCGAAGTGTCCGACCAATCCTCCAATGTGTTTCTCCTTCAGCAAGTTCTCCCTCATGGAACAATTCGGAATACACAGTTGATTGCTTCTAAACAACAATCCTTCCTGGATCATGTATTCGGCCCATTTGTTGCTATCTCTGAGAACTGGATTCTCAGCTGCTTCATACGCTTCCTTAAATTCTGGATCATCTGTGTACATGTCTCTGAGATCATCAAAACCTAACGTTTTGACTCTGAACTCCTGCAACAACAAACACTTCCTGCTCAAAGCATCAACAACTTTGTTAGCAGTACCAGAAATATGTTTTATCACAAAAGTGAAATTCTGCATGTATTCAACCCATTTAACATGCCTCTGATTCAACTTTTCCTGTTGAGTCACAAACTGCAATGCATGGTTATCACTATATAAAACAAATTCCTTTGGGATCAAATAGTGCCTCCATTTCTTCAATGCCTGAATGATGGCATAAAATTCCTTATCATATGTGGAATATTTCACCTTTGCTTCATTCGGCTTCTCGCTGAAATATGCAATCGGTCTGTCATCTTGACTTAAGACCGCTCCTATTGCAAACCTGCTTGCATCACATTTTACCTGAAATGTCTTTTGAAAATCCGGCAACACCAAAATTGGTTGTTCCGTAATCTTCCATTTCAACAAATTGAAACTCTTCTTAGCCTCTTCAGTCCAGTGAAAAGATTTGTGCCTTTTCTTCACTGTATCCATCATCGCTGCACTAATTCCACTGAAATTCCTGATGAATTTTCGGTAGAAACTAGCCAATCCATGAAAACTTCTCACCTCAAAAATATTTCTCGGTGGTGGCCAATTTTTAATTACCTCCACCTTATCTGGATCCATCCTCAACTCATCTGCAGATATAAAAAAACCTAGATAAATGAGCTTTGTCTTCATGAATGAGGATTTCTTCATATTTATCAACAACTTCTCCTGCTGTAATCTCTTCATCACAATGGCCAAATGCTTTAGATGTTCAGCCTCTGTTTTGCTAAAAATCAGTATATCATCCAGATATACAATAACAAATTTTCCAATGAAATCCTTCAAGACTTCATTATTCAACCTCATAAAGGTACTCGACGCATTTGTTAAGCCAAACGGCATAACAAGCCATTCATACAAACCTTCGTTTGTCTTGAATGTTGTTTTCCATTCATCACCTTCTCTCATGCAGATCTAGTGATATCCACTCTTCAAATCAATCTTTGAAAAAAAATTTGCTCCACTTAAGCAATCCATCAAATCATCCATTCTTGGTAATGGGAATTTATACCTGATAGTTATCTTGTTAATTGCCCTTGAATCAGTGCACATCCTCCAGCCTTCGTCTTTCTTCGGACTGAGTACTGTCGGAAAAGCACACAGACTCAAGCTTTCCCTGACCAAACCTTTATCCAACAACTCCTGGACTTGTCTTTTGACTTCTTCATTCTCCTGCGGCGTCAATCTGTATGCTGCTTTGTTTTGAAAACTGGCTCTTGGTATGAGATCAATGTGATGACCCACACTTCTCATCGGTGGCAACGAATGAGGTAATTCGCCCACTACTATATCAACGAACTCTTCCAACAGTTCTTGAACTTTTTTTGGCAAATTGTCCACTCTGGTGTTAGTCAGAACAATTCTCAGTTTTCTGACCACAAAGAATTCCGGATCCTCCTTCTTCTTAACCTCGGTAAGAAGTTCCTTCCCACTCATGAGAAGTACAGTGTTGCTTACTTCTGGCTTCACCTCTTTATCCTCAATTGTATGCAACATATGAGTTATCCCATTCTTTTCTAGGGTGTATGTGTTCATCCTCCCATCATGAATCACATTTCTATCATATTTCCATGGTCTACCCAGCAATAGATGACAAACATCCATAGGAATAACATCACATAAAATCTTATCATTATACCCTCCTATTTTGAATTCAACTAAACACTGTTTAGTGACATTTACCTGATGTCCCTTCTGTAGCCATGAAACTTTGGATGGACTCGGGTGATCAGTCGTCTCCAGCTCCAGCCTTTCTACCATCTCGGTTGACACGAGATTATCTGTGCTACCACTGTCCACGATAACCTTGCATATCCTGTCCTTGGTTTTACAAGCAGTTCTGAAAAGTCTGTTTCTCTGCGCTGAATTCTCCATCTCCTTCTCTGGCGTCAAAAGGACCTTCCACATCACCAACAATCTTCTGCCTTCAACGTATTCTTCCTCAACATCTTGCCTCTGTGCCTCGGCGATGTGAGTCTCTCCAGTTTCTTTCTTTTTCTCTGGACACTCGAACAACCTGTGCCCATTCTTTCCACATGTGAAGCATGTGATTACTCCACCTCTTCCTCTTCCTCTACCTATGGTACGAGGAAACCTATTATTATCAGCATATCCTACTCTCTGCTCAGTATGTTGTTCTCTTTGCTCAGCATATTGTCCTCGCTGTGAACTTCCACCTCTCTCTATCTGAGTTTGAGGTTTCTTCCAGTCGTCCTTGGGCTTCTGGTATTTATCTTGGGCAACCGATTTGCCTCTGGGATGACTCTTGCCTCGGCCTTGCTGACCTTGCTTACGGCTCAGCTTCTCTTCAGCCTTCAAAGCTAATTGATAAGCATCCTCCACCGTTCGGATGGTTTCCATGCTTATTTCATCTTGAATCTCATATCTCAGGCCATTCATATACCTGGCCACTTTTTCGTCATTGCTTTCATGATGACTTGCCCTGATATTCAACCTGTAAAACTCTTCAGTATATTCCTTTACTGTCATCATCTTCTGTATCAGGTTCTGCATCCTCGTGAATAGAGAAATTTTATAGTCCCTGGGAATGAATTTTGCTTTCATTTTTGCAATCATCCTGTCCCAGCTCTTAATTTCCTACTTGCCTTGGCAACGCCTATCTGCTTGTAGTTCATCCCACCACAAGGCTGCATGTCCCTTTAATCTCGTGATGGCATGCCTGAATTTCTTGTCCTCTTCGACATCTTCATAGTCGAAGTAAGTGTCTAGAGCTCTAATCCAGTCTAGAAGCTCTTCTACATCTAGATTCTCCTCATAAACTGGAATGTCCATTTTTACCTTTGTACTCATTCTTGCAACAACTTTAAGTAAGCGTTCACTTGCTGCATCTTCCGCTGAGATTTCTTCTCCTCCCTGTCCAGCATCATCTTCATTTTCGGATTCACTGATATCTCCTGCATCAGCTTTTCTCCTTTCTCTTATCCCCATATCCACAATCATAGAGCGTAAGTTATGCAGTTCTCTTTCTACTTCTGGATTCTGCACTTGCCTACCCCTTCCTCCCCTAGATCGGGTGATTGTCTATCTCTTCTCCTTGGCGGCATGACGAATTCCTTTTTTTCTCTGCTACAAAAAGAAAAGAAGATTTTATAAGCTCTGATACTGATTGACGTTGTGTATCAGAGTACTCCTTACCTCTTATGCCTTCCTCGCCTGAAATATACAGACAAGAATCTGAAGCTCTGATACCACTTAACGTGTATCAGAGTGCTCCTTACCTCTTCCTGCCTCTTCCTACCTGAAATATACAAGAAAGATTCAGGCTCTGATACCACTTGACGCAGGCGTGCCTGCTAGGCACGTCCTCTCATAGGATCTTTCCTCCTTCCTCGTCCCAAAGAACTGAAAGGTTCTTCTATTTCCCTATCAGGAAATCTTCCACCCACAGCAACTAAACACTGGGTCTCCCTTTCTTCTAAATCAACGCTGGCCTTTCCTTGTTATCGGGGTTCCTTCTATTAGGATTTTGACACCCGTGATGTTCACACAACTTGGATCACCGATCCCCAATCCCCGATGTGCTCCTTTGTTGCCTCCACCCCACCTGGCTAAGCCTTTAGTCCATACGACCATCTTCTATAAGACCGCAGCCTTATATTTCTTCTTGTCGGGGTTTCTAACTTCAAAATCCCAATGCGCTCAAATTCTCGTTAGCCCTCCAGGCTAAGCCTTTTTCCACGTGACCTCCTCTATATGACCACAGTCATAACTCCCATCGATATTTCGAGCATTTCACTGTCAAATTACACATGCCCTCAAGACTCGTGATTCCTCGAATCCCGACGCACTCCTTATTCGTTAGCCCTCCTAGCTATAGGCTTTGGATCATATGACCGTTAACCTGTGACCATAGTCTTATCCCCGTCGGGGCTACGAGGTTTTAAATGTTGCAAAACACTTGCCCACGGGATTCTCGATTCCTCGAATCTCGACTCTCTGGTTTGCTGACAGCTAGACCCAAATTAAGCTTCCCTCTTTCCACATGCTGACAACTGGCCACACGGTGGCACCTTCCTCCTCGTCAGGGTTTCACGGTTCGCGATTCCAGAATGCGTAAACACTTTGTCACCTGGATCCCCAACATCCCGATGACCAAAACTCCGATGGACGACCTCCTTGTCGGGACTTTTCCCGATGGCTCCGATTGCCTCCACGCATCCTCCTCCGATGGACGGTCCCGATTTCTGCGGGGTTTCGAGACTTGTGATGTCCAAATTTTCTTGTCCTCAGGAACTCCGATTTCCTGATACCAGATATCCCGACTCTCCTCGGATTCCTGACACCTGTCTCCCTGAACAGATGGCTCAGATTATGCCGGGGTTTTCCTGCAGAAATTCCCGATCTTCTGCTCTTGTGAACCTTGACTTCGTCAGATCTTCTGACACGCGTCCCAAATGATGGACGATACAGATCAAACCTCAGACTTCACCCAAATGAAAAGTCTAACCACTTCACTTGTGTGAACCCCGATGACCAAAACTCCAATGTCTTCTCAGGGGTTTCCCTTCGCTCATGGGGACTTAAATCCCATGCAACTCCTGTCGACTCGGACGGTTGACGGTTAACTGACCACTGATCCAACGGCTCATGACCCCTCGAGCTTGGACTCCGAACATGGCCATAACCTCCTCGCCTCTTTGACAGATCCAACGGCTGGCGGGATTTCACCAATCCTCTCCACAAGACCCTGACCGTCGATTTCTTCCTCCTTGAGGATTTCTTGAAAGTAACTAAGTGTTCCTCCACAAAACTTGTCTTCCTACGGTGAAACTGTGAAACGCCTGGTTTACATACTCCATGGCACGAACTTCTAGTTCTTCTCTTCGATGAGCCTAAGGGCCTTATCCCTCCTGAGCTTCCACACAAACTTCAACCTCGAAGAGGGTCCTTGCACACACTCCTTGCAGAAATCTTCAGATATTTTCAAAATATCTGAGAACTCCTTGACTCTGCACACACCTGCAACAACAATCCTTCAACTCTTCACTCAGGTTCACAGCTGAGACTCTCCTTAGCCTGCGCACTCCTTGCACAGCTCCTAAAACCCAATTTCACTTCTAAGTGAATGAGAACAAGAGTTAAACTATCTGAGCCTTCTGTCAACGCACTCCTTGCGGACGACTTCAACTGCACTCCTTGCAGGAATCCTTGCTCAGATAGAGAAACAATTGAAACTCATTTCTTCTACCTCCTTTCAGACTTCAATCTCAACACATGAAATCGTATACACAACATGACAACAAATGCATGACAGGAAGTAAATACTCATGAGCATATCAATTAACACACATACACAGAGAACAAACACAACGCCATGAACTTGAATCAATTTCTTCTATTAATCCAAATAACTATACACGGGTGTTTCTACACATCTCTCTGCTTCTCTTCTCAATGCTCTGGATTATGTTACAATGCACAATGAGGGTGTCTATATTCGTTTTTCCATCTTTTTTTCTAAAACTGTCTAATCTAGAATTAAAATCCTATCTACCTGCATTAACTACTATAAATGCCTCCATCTACTTCAGACGAGAGCAGGGCACTCAAGGTCTGATTACATTATACCATGGCGCCTTCATCAAATGATCTCATTTATATTTGGCACATCAACTTCAAGGTAAAATTCAAAAATTTGTGTTGGACACCTTCCAGCTGTCTTTTGTCTTCCGCGCTAGCTCGCTTGACGTGAGGGATGCTCCTGCATCAACAATTGAAGACACTAAATGGAGAGTGGAAGGAAGGTTTAGTGAACAGGAGCTAGTTGAAATTGTACTATGAAAACCAGCTGCCTCACAGCTCTCAGTAAAGGCATAAGGTGACGGGTCTGCAAGATACCAGATATATAAAATATGCAGAACAGAAACGAAATGCTAGAAATAACAGAATAACAGCGAAATATCCATCATAATCTTCACAATACACAGAAATGATATACGAAATAGCAACAGAAATAGCACTTGAACAGAAATAACACTTGATTCAGATAGCAATGTTCACAGGCCTCTTCGAGGGGGCAACCTACAATCGAGCAGCGCTCTGTTACAATAATATCCAAGCTAGAGTTCTCATACCCTCGACTCCTATTTATACTAAAAAGAAGCATCTAGAGGAAGATCCTTCTAGAAGCGGAAGCTTCTATTAGGTCTTCTTACATCCGCCTTATTCTATTTT
>JASDQU010301842.1:0-12822 GCA_032191745.1 Picea mariana
ATTTGATAATAACTAAAATCCATTTCACTAATATAATATTTCTTTTCACCGTCCCTATTTAATATTAGTTGTGTAAAAACTCAATTTAACATAAAGAAATATTCTACCGTTATATCAACTTTTTTTCCAAGAAAGAATTACTCGATATATATTAAAATATAAATCATTTACATAACAAGCTCTGATGAGCTGTAGAACAGGAGAAGTATGGACCTACAGTCAAACCAAATCCATCGATAGCATATCAACATAGTTAAAGTTCCCAATGCTGTAATGGTCAAGCTGCCGCCGATCAGACAGTGAAGGTTCATCTAGTTGGGAATAGTCGAATGCTCGAGGAATCCACCGGTGTAACCAGACAAAAAGAACAGTGATCAGTGCGGATCCAGATCGCACTCCCACCTCCATCCATGCTGTGGGGAAATCCCAACGCTTATGGGCGTGCTGTCGCCGATCCAACAGGGATTATATAGTCTGAAATGGAGATTAATTGCAATTAATCCCCCGGAAGGGGCAGGCTTCATCAATTGAAACCAAAGCCAGCGCAGAGCACTCATTCAAACAGGTTTAAATAGGTAATGGGACTTTCGATCCCATTCTCACTATGGAAAATTGATAGACGTCCCACCACACCGTTGAGGGCTCTTTTAGATAGAGCATCCGCCTCCTTGTTATGCGTTCTGGAGATATGGCGGAACTTAACATCCATGAATTGCTTCGAGAGCAGCTGCGTTCTCTCCATCCAGCCTTCTATATGAACTGTGTGGAGCTTACACTTATTGTTGATCCACTCTATGACTATTCTCGAGTCTCCAAGGATTAGTAGGTGATCTAGTGACCAAAAAGAGGCGAGGGCAAGGGATGCCCACAATCCCAAAAGCTCTGCTTTTGAATTCGTGCCCTTCCCACARTTTAAGAACCAACTTGTAGTTCTCTTTGGATGTGTTTTGAAAAATCCACCAGCCCCACAGTTTAGGCCAGAGGATGCARCAGCTCCATCGAAACASGCCARAGTATAACCTTCTGTTAATGAGATCTCACAAGTCTTTGGTGCCATTGATTTGATCGATGGGGAAAGCCAATGGAAGGTGGCCCATACTCTTTGTAAAACCGCTTGTATAGAAGGGGGATGACCTTCAAAGGTCGCTAGATTCCTCTCTTTCCATATCTGCCAGCAGGTGTAAACAACTAAGCTCGGGGGAGCTGTTTTTTGAGCTGTAAACGACATAGAGGCTGGGAGGGCCCTGGCTTGTGCCCACTCTGTAAACTTGAATCAGAAGATGTGCATCATCTCATGGTGCATTGCAAATTTACGAAGGAGGTTTGGCAACAATTGATTAAGACTCACTCTCTATCTGCGGTCTGGGGAGGTAGCACGTTCTTAGTCTGCTTTGCTGACCGTTATATCAACTTAATAATAACTAAAATTTCCTTTACTATTTAAACCTTTCAACTTGGCATAAACCTAATAATAACTAAGATCCCTTTTACTAACTTAAAGGAGTTTTGATCTCAAATCTGTATTAACATGGTACATTGACCACCTTTATGCCTTAATATTAAGAGAAAAAATTGAATTTTGTATCAACTTAAATTTACTAAAATTTCTTTTATAAAGTTAATAATTATTTTCACCACTTTTCTTTATAGATAATGACTTTTAATTTAATATATAGTAAGTAAAAAAAAAATCGTTCACAATAAAACTGGGATACAAAGCTTGGTAGGAAGAAAGGTTGTTAGTGCATCCAAAATGGTGGTGGAAGTTGTTATGGAAATGCAAATCCTCTCTTAGATGCAAAATCACTCTTTGGCTTGCCTTGAACAATAAACTTCTTACTTGGGACAACGGGTTGGAAAGAGGGTGGTGTGGTCCGAATCGATGTTCCCTTTGTAAATCTGATGTTGAATCAATTACTCACCTTTATGTTTCTTTCCCATATGCAGTTCAAGTTGCCAAGATGGTCAACCATGAACTAATAGAAAGTCAAACCTAACTCAAAGATTTGTATAATAAAATTTGTCAATTTCAAAGTTGAATTTTATATTATACTTTTATTTATATAATATAGTTTATTAATTTAAAAATTAAGTTATATGAGGTAAGTTTTTGATGGAAAACTATTTGTATAATAAAATTGGTTGATTTGAAAGTTGAATTTTATATTATATGGTTTATTAATTTAAAAATTGAGTTATATGATGTAAAAATTTACATTATAATATTTTAATACTAATATTAATAGTGGTATGAATATCATGTTGATTTTTTTTTAATTAAAATTTATTAATATAGTGATATATATTTATAATGGGATTAAGTTGTATATCAATATTTATTTTATTTTATTTTAAAATTCTTTTCTTTTCTTCATGTTATTTAGATATAGTTAATTAATCTTTAATAATAAAGTGAGATTTTTGTAAAATGTAAGTTTTAAGTTTTATTTTTGTTAGTTACATTAACTCTCTTGTAATTATTGTTAATTACATCATCTATAGTTTGGATTTTAAGTTTGAAGGTCTACAATGATCATTGATGTCATGTTACAATTAGATCGTTGTGCACACACACATACATATTTATATATTCGAAGCAGGGAAAAGAGTCACAAAGATGTCTTATTCAAGAAATTGTTGTGTTTAAAGCGATGACTTGATAACTTATCTATCTATTTATCTATTTTTTTCGAAGCATGGAAAAGCATTGACAAGACTCCTTGTTCAAGAAACTGTTATGTTTAAAGCAATGCCTTGACAAGTCATCGTCAATAGGCAAAACCTGGCCAACTTGGAATAACCCGTTGGTTGGTCCATAAGGGGCTAGACTTCTGCTCTTGCTAGATGCCATATAAGTTCTTTTTCAGACATACATTTTATGACCTATGGTAGATTGAGTTGTAGTCAATAAAACAACGACATTTTAACGTTATATTACAAGAAAGGAAAATTGTGATTTTAGCCCCTATCGATATCCCTGAATAGCCAACATCCCTATCTAATTGTCAACAAAGCTACTCAAGGAAGGGTGATATGGTACGAAGAACTAACTCAACTTAACTATGTACATAAAGTTAAGACACTAATACCTAATTACAATTTTAGCTCTTAATTAAGAATTTTTTTTAATTTAATAATCACCCATATTCATCCTATATGCATTGTGTAACTTCACTCTCACCTTTATCCACTTACCTTATGAATTTTACATTGTACACTTCTTAACTTTATCCACTTACCTTATAAATTTTACATTGAGACTTCTTTGAAATTTGAGATATACACAATTCATAAAAAAAAATTCACATAAATTTAATAAAGAAATAAATTTTATATTCTTTATAAAATATATGTATGAATGTGTGAAAATGTTATTATATTTTTTTACAATAATTTTTACAATTATAAAAAAAAAAGATGTTGTGTAACTTTTCTAAGTTTTAAATTTTTTGAGTGGTAACATAATTTGTATGAAATTACAATTTTTTTGTTATTTAAATTGTATTTTTAAATTCAAAAATGAATTCAATTAGTTATAAAGCTTTGAAACACTTAAATTATACAAAATTAACCACTCAAATCAATAAATTTTGAAAAAAAACAAAACAAACCTCTTTCCAACAAATCTATCAAAAATTGAAAACCGAAAATAAATCCATTAATCAAAATTTCCAAGATTCTCGTATTAGTTTGACTACACAAATATATGAAACCAATATGTGTGTTTAATGAATACTGAGTAAAAAACTTAGTTTGACTACACAAATATATGAAACCAAAACGCGTGTTTAATGAATACCGAGTCAAAAACTTATTAAAATAGAGCACCATATTCACAAGGAAGCGAAATTGAAAAACCTACTAATTCCATTTTAG
This sequence comes from Picea mariana, assembly GCA_032191745.1. Classification (NCBI taxonomy): domain Eukaryota; kingdom Viridiplantae; phylum Streptophyta; class Pinopsida; order Pinales; family Pinaceae; genus Picea; species Picea mariana. The sequence goes on from JASDQU010301842.1 coordinate 3,877, forward strand.
TCTCATTCTGCAGTTACAGTGCATTCTAGGGAAAAAAAAGCAGAGCGAGCTGAGATTTGTGAAGGAGGCAACACTCGGGGTAACCGGGAGCATTCATCAGCGATCAACATGTAAGTACAGAGATATTAACTTTCGGGGGATTTGGTTGTTTGCATTCTGTATTAAATTATTTATATGTGCAATGCAATCGATACTGTGGATAGTTCGCGATGTGTATATTCGATCTGTTGCGGATATACAGAAGAGTAAATCAGATCTTCAATGTGGGTTTTGGTATATTTGATTTGAGAAATGGGTTCTGTTTTCGTGTATTGTGTGGTTTTGGGTTTTTTATTTGATAGTTCATATGTCATCCAGCAGATAAGTAGCCGAGAGGTTTTCTTAAACATTAGGTGCTGAATATGTTTTATGGGTGGGATTGATCTGAGATTAGATTGCGGTTCCATTGGCTGGGGAGGATAAGGAGGAAACGGGGAAGGGATGGGGTTACGGGGTGTTTTTGGGATCAAAGAAGTACCCAGAGATATTTGGCATATAGGAACATTGAAAAGACCCATAAGTATTTTCTATGAAAATGCTTTTAAATTTCTATTTATACAGAACACGTTTCAATATGTACTTTTTTGGTAAAAAACCGGGCTACATTAGCAGCCATCCCCAGCACTAGCAGGAGGATATTAAATGCCTCATTAAGAATCTATCCAATACCATATTCAAATCCAATCCAAATGTGAAGAAATTTAAGACTTCCAGGACTGCCATCCTGCCAGGTTCACAGATCAAAACCATAATCATCGAATTCAAAACAGCTTAAAAATCATAAGAGGTCGGAGGATCATCTTTCTCATTGTTTGGCAGCGCTCTCTATCCCTGAATTGTTAGCTCGGGCTCATGTCCATTAAATTCCCATCCATCATTGTCCTGTTCTGGAGGCTTCTTTGCTTCCGGGATTTGCCAATGCCATCAAGAGAAATTTATCATTTGGCGGATTGGGAGGAGGGCTGAGAGGCCAGCTGTGTTAGTGCTTGCGGCGCTACCTCACGGCCTGGCCTGCTCTGCCCCGACGCTGGCCAGCAATCCGTTGTGACTGCTGAGACCGTGCCGAGGGCGCTGGGGACTCTGCAGGGGGCTCCATCTCAGTAATCTATGTAGCCAGACATGTTTTAATGGTCATGTCTATTGAAATTGCAAACAATTTTTATAATTGCAGAAAAATACTGAAATTATAAAAAGAGGGACAGAGGAGAGGAGATTTTAAAGTTGTGGAAAATATCCCAAGACTCCTAAGTATCCAATTGTTTATTATCCTGTTTACTATTCCCCGTTTTATTATCACACCAACACCCACACAGCATGTCCCACAGAGGAAAGGAGGGGGACAAACACACATATTCATCTAGTTGGCTGCGACCAATCAACCATTATGTTATTAGGAGGGAGGGCCAGTGCTTTTGCGGAGACCCCATTTGCATAAAGATTTATTATCCTGTTTACTATTCCCCGTTTTATTATCACACCAACACCCACACAGCATGTCCCACAGAGGAAAGGAGGGGGACAAACACACATATTCATCTAGTTGGCTGCGACCAATCAACCATTATGTTATTAGGAGGGAGGGCCAGTGCTTTTGCGGAGACCCCATTTGCATAAAGATCTGTTTTAATAACACACCCACATCCACATCCGTATCCACATCCATACGAGGAGACACCGAGCAAACACATATTCATCCCACTGACTACAACCATTCAACCATTATGTTAGCAAGAGAGCCATGGCCTCTATGGACACTCTTATTTGCATAAAGATCATGGCATTTTGGGACATATATGCTGCAACGGACCAGACCTCACAACCAATGTAAGAAGTTTATAGTAAGAAACAAACAAATGCATGAGAAACAGATTGTATAATATTGTTTATGCACAAGTCAAACACCATTATATACATATTTTGTTCGTATGTATGTGAAACACTAACAGTAAATACTGAAGATGGAAGGCTAAAATCCATGCCATTTTTCCTTCTAGAAGGCTTCTTTCATCTTATATTCAATTTTGGAGATATGGCTGTACTTCCAACACTTCCCTTTTACAGTATTGAAAACTAAGTTTTTACTTACACCTAAAGGAGCTCTATAATTTACAACTGGTCCATGCCGAACTTTAACTAGATCTGCTTGACAAAACAAGCTATAATCTTAGAATATCTATAGGCTATTTCTGCATCAGACCCGCGCTTAATGGCATCCTGAGTAGAGCATGTATTGCAATAAGTTCTTGTTCCTGAAAATATATTGCATATAGTGTCAATTCTCTATTGGTGATGCTTGATCCATTCAAGTCTGCAGCTGTAAGTTGTTATAACTTGGTGCGAGAATGGCTACGGTCAACAGTAATGTCTGATCCAAATGTAAATAACTGCATATATGTAAATTCAAAGTTTGCATTTTCAAGTACAATCACCTTCGACTGGTTTAAAGGGCTGAAGTAACATGTGACTTGTACAGACTTTGACAGCTTTTGGTGTTTTGTTCATGATCCGGTCAACTCTCTCTGCTACAACAGTGTTTGTTCTTGTTTTCTTTTTCTCAAAGGGTCAATCTTTACTTAATTGTCTATATGGTTGGTCTCTAATTTACTCCTTTTTATTGTTATTTTTTTTTATCTTTTTATTAATCTAGATTCTAGATTTTTTGGAGATCCCTTGGGCACTCCTTCATCGCTATTGTAGCTGATTGTACGTGAGAGTCCCATTGATCTAATTTGGTCATTTGCGGACATCAATATAATTTCCTTTTTTTTTCCATCATATAACAGAGGTCAGTAGAATCATCCTGTTTAGGAACAAAATTAAGCAACGACTCTGTGTATGATGGACAGTTTATAACCATGGTCTTTATTAAATTAAGTAGGATAATTTTATTAATGTGCAGAGGTGATCAAAAGAATAGGTCAACGGGACTAGAAAATACAGTAAGTTACAAACATAATGTGGGATTGAAAAAGCAACTCCAGAAATCCCCAAACTAAAGAGATACAAGTGAAAATTAAAGAGAAGAGCATAAGAAAGGCTGACCTAAGAGGGTGAACCCTATAAAGGGGAGAAGCACCACTCAGCATTAGATATAGAGGTAGATGTAGAAGTGGGAGCGGAGCCATCTCTGTCCTCATTAATCACTGCGAAAGTACCAATGCAGCACCTGATAATGTCCTTTGGGGAGTGCCTGGGGTGGAGAGGGCCTGGCTGGGTGATCCTATGAGGAGCCCGAGGATGGTTAGTTGAATCTCTCCTAACATTTGAAGCTGAAGAGAGGAATCTGGTGATGGACATCTGGTTCTTAAATAGCAATCATCCAGCAAAAGGTTGTCATATGCTAGAGCATATAATTTTGTTGATGCCTTAGTAGCTTTTCCAGTTTGTAGCTTATGAATGAATTTCTTGTAGCAATAAATGGTTAAATCCATCCACTGTCACCGAGTTGATTCCATCGTGGCTGATCTGGATTTTCAGAGAGGCAAGGCAATGTTTAGAATTTGGTAGCAAATGAAGGGATATCATCAATTTCACTTCTGATATCCAGCAGAGAGGCAAGACGAGGATTCAAATTGGCTATAGAACTCAAGGATGTTATCAATTTCACTTTTGTCATTACAGGGCGAGATGAATAAGATCTGAATACTATTGGTGCATGATAAGATGCTTTATTTTTGCTCATGGAAAACCAAAAACGGAGTCTATCTGATAAGTCGTAACCAATCAGACATAGTGAGCATATTGATGCAATTGGCTATACAGATTGCTTACTGTCAAGATTGGAGGAAGCAATCATTTTAAAATTATACAGGTTTCTTAGCAAGCTTGTTTCTCTCTGGTCCTACAAATGTATAGTTACTTTGCAACGGCACTTTAGAAGGTAGTGCGAACTCAATGTGACATGACATCAGTCCGTAAAGAGCTTTAGATGAATTGGGTAATATTTGGAAGCAGGATTTCTTTGACTTTGTTTGCTATTTCACTGATTCTTTTAACTTCCTACTTGAAATGTCCGATAATTTGTGGACACTATGCTTGAAACTGTACTTTAATGACATGGAATTCAAATATTTTAGCTTCCTTCATGGGTAATATTAGATAACTCTTTCATCTAATGTGCAGAAAGTGTAATGGTTGCTACAATCAATGCATGTTCAAGACACAAGGAAATATGTCACGCTAAAACTCCAGATGCCTGCACTGTTTTCCCTATATCTATTTCAAGACTCATTGCCTGGATTGGCTCCCACAGCCATTTAATACCTTTACATGATGTTGCACCTAAGTTGCACGAAATGGGGAAACGTTTCTAAGTTTCTGAAACCGGGACGATACGAAACAGGCCCTCAAAAACTGAAAACGCCGGGAAAAACGTCGTATATATATATATATATATATATATATATAATAAAAATAAAAATAAAGCATTATATTGAAAGAAGTTTATTTTTTTAATTAAAACAAAAACACAGAAAATCATCTTAATTCTATTTGGAGAAGGCAAAAAAAGGCCTTAATTAAAACTAATTGGCAGTTTGGGGGCCCATGGCCCCTTTTTTTTTTTGCCTAATTTCTCTTTAAAATCCACAGAAACCTGGCCGTACGTGCACAGTAAGGCCCCGAAACACCGCCGGCCGTACCGTACGGCGTTTCCCTTTCGAGAAACGCTGTACGATATGGCCGCTGGCGTTTTGGGGCCGTACCATACCCGTTTCCCCGTACCATACCGTACCGGCCTCGAAAACAGGGGGCGGCGTTTCCTGCAACATAGTGTTGCACTTTGCACACAAAGGTTTTTGCTATTATGCGTCAGTGTAGAGGTTTTCTTGCCATGATTGAATACAACGTCTTTTGATTCTGATATTTTAATAGCAACCTATTCATCATCACTACAGCTTACGTCTTCCTATTCATATGCATTTTGTACATGATCCCCTTTAGAAGTGGGAGCATAATTTTTAAATTGAACCTTCATTGATTCTACAGAGTCTAATGAAATTTTATTATCTTGAAAAGACACAGAATTAGGTTTACACACAGAAGCAGAAAATGCCAATGCTGAAAAAACTTTATTCGGTTCTGCATTTCATTAAATGCCCACGGACTGTCTAATTTTGCAGCATTTTCCGCACTTATGTGACATACATGATTTGCCTTCAATCTTACTGGGTTAGAATCCTCTTTGCATCACCACTCTTAGCAGATACTAAGGATAACACAGTTAAAGAACTCTCAAATCTGGATCATTAGTGCTTTGAATATGGCTGTTGACTCCGCCCTTTTGGTCCTTAATGTGACCTGCAGATTCCTCATCATTTTGGTTATTTTCCATCTCATCCTTTTTGTCCTAGGTGCTTTATGCTGTTTGTTAGTTGGCTATGGGTCAGGCCTTTTGTTTCCTTGATGACATGATTTAAACTGGCTGTAAACTGTAACTTGACATGATATTTGAAGAAGGTTCATTAGCGTCTTTTGAAGATGCTACTAACTCCTTAGCAGTATTCAGTGTTTAAGTAGCCACATGAATCTCATCAACAATCCCTTTGTATTTTGGTGCGACCTTCATGAGAGACATTCTCCAATGGTCATTTTTCTTAGTAAGAGGTTTACAGGGTGAAAGATCCATATTATTATCAATTTGTTTTGGTATTGCATCATCTAAACATGATTTGTACAAGTGGCATTCTGGGAATCCTTTTGCCATACCTTATGTTGTTTTTTTGATTGGTTGTATTAATACAAGTGGCATTCTTGGAATCCTTTTGCCATAGCTTTGGAATCCTTTTAAAAATGACCAGGCTTATTGTGGTATTAACACTTGCTTTTATTGCTTGTGTTGGAGTTATACTTTTGGGATTCACCTTCCTTCGTGTTTCCTTGCTTTTGGTTGCTTCTTTTATTAAGATTTCGTCTTATGTTGTTCTCTTTGATTGGTTGCAAAGGCTTGTTTGGAGTATATCTTTTCATTGTAGTGTTTATTTTGTCACTCTTTCTCCAGTTAGAATCCTCCTAGATTATTAAAACTCAATAGGTCATTTGTGGACATCAAAACTAAGACTTGTACAAAGACCCTAAATGAATGAAGTAGACTTTTAAGAGCAATAAAGATAGGTTCCCTATTTTCAACTTGTCACCAACAATGATTAGTTGTTCTCTAATACCTTTAATCTTGGTAAGCCTTAAGGTGATCTATCACTGGATCACCTTCTACCATCTTCAAACTATATGATTAGTTTCTCAAACAAAGAATGTGTATCTCATTTGAGGCCTCATACAATGCCTTCAGTGTCTGCAAAGCTTCCTGGGACTTGTCTATATCTTGATTCTTACATATGCAAATAATACCATTTGTCATTGCTATTCTAAATAATACCTTTAATCTTGATAAGGCTATCTATCGCTTAATTACCTTCTACCATCTTCAAACTATATAATTGGTTCCTCAAATAAAGCATATATGTCTCATACAGACCTTAGAGTATTTTTCCTTATGCATGAGGTAGTTTTGAGTCTTGACCTTCAAATTCTATTTCTTATGGAGGATGGCATAACAACGATCCAAATTTGAAGTTGCAGTGGGTGTCAGTCTTGAGTAGCTTTTGAGCATTTCTCTTTTCCAATGTCCCTGAGGTATTTCTCCTGCTATGTGGTGACTATCTTTCAACGCTTTATTTGAGCAAACCAACAGTCCCTTTGTTTTTTGACAACAGATTTTTGTTAGAGTGGCCACTCTTCGACTCTTTTTTGGTGCCTATTTTTTCAAATATTTAGCTTGCCTTAAAATTTCTTTCTGAATGTTTCCCTTCAACGAATTGTCTCTTCCTTCTACGTAGGATGTTCCTTTAGCTGCCAGTCAGTGTTTTCTGGCCAACAACAATGGTTAGGTATCTCTAGTATCAACGCGATTGTCTTTCCTCCTCAATAGTAGTGAGCCCTACTTCATTTATCTTCCTTTCTCTATTTTTATTTTGGACAACATTGTTTTTACTTTGTTTTCCTAGATTGGACAATATCCTCTCTTTCAATGCTTTTTTCTCTTAACTTATACAAGATGTTTGGAATCAAAATGGAAGCTAGAGTGTAACTTTCTAAAATATAATTTCAAACTCATAAAATCTTACCAAAGAAAACTTGAAGGCAAACATTCACAATCTTTTGTATGTTTGGTGCTCTCCTCAAGTGGTGTGCGCCCCCCCTTCAACTCAATTTATTTTTTCAGGCTCTCAAAAAGACTTCCACTTTGATAGCTTCTTGGTTTTTTCGGAGCAAACTTGCACAAGAAACAAGAACTTCCACATTAAACTTTGATCTTTTTCTATTGCTTTGGAACATGAATTTGTAGTACAAAATTTCTTATCAAAATTGGTTCTTGAGGATGAGTTTCTTATGTTTTGTTGAGGTTCAAAGATGATTGGAGATAAGATAATTTTATTAATGTCCAGCAAATGATCATAAAAGTAGTGCAACGGGACTAAAAGGTATGCCAACAATGTGGGAGTGAAAGCAACTTCTATATCAATACTGAAAGCAAAAGAAGGTGAAAGAAAAGAAGCATAACCAAGTGTCTAACTATAAGCTATTTGCTAACAATCTAACCAAAAAAAGTACAATGATACAATAGAAAGGCCAGAGATTGAAGATCCCAGTGCCAAGAACACGAGAGAGAGAGGACGTCAAGGTCTGTTGGTCATGATGATAGAGGGTGAGGGGAGTACTGATGTACTGGCTCGTTGTTGGAGTCATCAATCATTGTGAAAGGTTTGATGCAATGGCAGATGATGTCCTTGAGGGAGTGATTGATGCTGAGAGGAGCTTGGTTGTACAATCCTAGGGGGAGTGTCAGAACAAGGAAGCTCTGCTCTCTCACCATCCAAGGTCAAAGGAAAGAAACTTTGGAACAAACTCTAGCTACTCTGCTGAATCTGGAGGGTAGTCCGGAGGTCGGGAAGCACCCTACACTAGGGTGCATCTATAGCTGGTTTGTTTATCAGTTTGATGGTGCATGGTTTGTGGCCTAGCATGACAAGTCCTCATAGGCCTCGAAGTTATTGGTTGGCCACCTGGATGGGATGAAGAGAAATGGTTTGAGGCCTCATTGATCTATGGTCTAAATTATTGCGAGGGGATGTCGGTCACTTGTTACTTTGATCAGACGAAGCAACCTGGAAGTTTGAGGTGATCATCTTGGTGATCTCAGGGTGGGGTGGGGCAAGCAAAAACTGAGATTTTTCACTGAGTATTTCTTTCACGAAGAGACCAAGGCATCTCTGGTTGTGATATTGGAAGAAAGTGTAGAGCGAGCTCCCCGAATCTTGATATAGGTAGTAGTAACGACCTTCGATTGCATAGTAACAGGGGCACCCATAAATGATATACCTCTCCATCTCAGGTTTGTGTAAGTGACACATCTGGCAAGTCTTGTCTGGCTGCAGGATATGGTGGTTGGGCTGTCTCCAAAATCTATGGTAGCCCACCTGAAACTGACCTGGAGACCTCTCTAAATGTTAGAGCAAGACATAGGGGATGAAAATACTACTAGTTTTATCTTCATTGAATCATGATTAATAATAGACAGAAAATATTACATCAATTTATCCATTTTAAAATTTAAATAGGTGATTCCATACATACACTTCATATTAATGACACAATTTTCTATTTATAGTCTTTAATACAAAAATGCCAGCATGATCAATTATCATAGATGAAAAGGTTTCGGAGAGAGAAAGTCGTCAACACATGGTTACAAAGAGAGAAAGTTGTGGGTGCAGGTCCACATATAGAAAATTGATCATATACAAAAGCTTGATTTTGATAGTGCACAAGCATAGTGTGTGGTGTAGGCACATGCTTGCATATAGATAGGTGTGCAACCCCTAGTGGAAAAACTCGGCAACGGCAAAAACT
>JASDQU010301843.1:0-13829 GCA_032191745.1 Picea mariana
AATGGAAGCATCACCCAGTGGAGGATGCCAGCTGGGAGACGGAGGCAGTGATACAGAAGCATGGGCATAGTGTACAAGAACTCATGGACAGGAGCCCATGAAATCTTTTGAGCCGAGGAGTATGATGCAGGAGCATCGCTCACCTACCAAGCGAGCCAGCGCGTGGAGCAAAGAGAAAACAGCTGGACAACGCCAACATTCAAATTTTGAAACATTGTAATATGGCTGCACCAAACATTAATGCGTTGATGTGATGAAGCGCACTTGTATATTGTAACAGACATTGAGTAGATAAGCTCTCGTCCTTAGGTACCTGAGGCATTTAATATATTTAATGCAAGTAGATAAACTAATTAAGTCTGGATTAGACAGTTTTGCTTTCGAGAGGGAAAACGGAATATAGGCACCCTCCTTTGTACATTGTATGATCATCATTCATCCATACAGAAGCAAGAGAGAGCAGAACAGAGTACTGTGAAGAATCCCCATGTACAGATCTTGAATTAATAGGAAAGCTTTGATTCAATTCCATGGCTGTGATTATTCTCTATGTGTTGTTGATATTATGTTGTTGCATATTTGCTTCTTGTTTTGCCTATTGTCTATATGCTCCATATGTGATTGCATGGCAGGTTCGAAACCTGAGGGAGTGAGTGAATTAGGTTCAATCATTTATCTGTCTGAGTCAAGAGATTCCTAAATAGAGTGCAGTTGAATTCCTCCGCATAGAGTGCGTTGAGGAGGCTGGATAGTTAAACTCTCATCTCTGTTCGTCGAGAAAGTGTGTTGGGTTATTCGAACCATGCAGGTGAAGTGCAGGTCAGACGTGAAGTCTCAGTAGCAAGTCTGAGAAGAGGAAGGCAGAGGTTGCTGCGACTGTGAGTGCACGGTGCCCGGAAGACTTCAAGTGCTATTTGGAGTGGTTGAAGGTCAAGAACAGGGCGCGTGTTAGAGAGAGTTCTGAAGGAATCAGAGTTGCAGCAGTTCAAGAGGGATAGTACCTTTGCTTCATTCATACAGGGCGAAGGTGGTAAAGTCGAGAACTCTTCAAGAGGAAGAGAATCGACGACTTGAAGCTGTCGAGCAGAATCGCGAAATCCCGTTGACCGTCGGATCGTGGAGAAGTTGCACAGGAGTTAGCCCAAAGGTGCAGAAGGGAACCGGCCATTGGATATTGGCATATCGGGCTTTGGCATTTGATGAGGCAAGAGTTTCGTGCTCATTGAAATCGCGAGTTGCGATTCCCCGAATCAAGGGGAGCCTTCAATCAGAACGGGGACACGTGGCGCAAGATCCTGAGGAATCGGGATTCGAGGTTTTGTGAGGCAAAGAATTGCGACCGGTGAAATCGCGACCTGCGATTCCTCGATATAATCACAACCGTTGATTTGTGGGACACGCGTCAAAGGATCCCTTGGATTCGGGATTCGGAGAGTCGGGGTTCTCGACATCAAGGAATTCTTGCATCGCGGATTCGCGATCCGCGAAATCCCGAAGTGACGTGGCATGTGGGACCACGAAGGACCAGCAAAGTCCCGAATCGCGACGGGTCCCACAGTGATGGCGTGGTGTTGACAGGTGTCATCGGGGTTTCGGCATTCAGGAGTTTCCAAGGCAAAGTACTCGCGACAGTTGAAAACGCGATCCCACGATCCCCGATTTCACGAGTGGAAGAGTTATGTGGTAGTGTGGGACCACAAGACATAGTGGGAGACAGGTGGCGTCAATTCAGAGTTCGGGGTTCGGGGATTGAAAAGGGTAGTGAAACATAACATCGCCATTCTCGATTCCCCGATAGGGAAAATCATGATATCCGAAAGAGTTGACCCATTGACCATCAAGGTTCGGAGTTTTGATTTGCATGTGACTGCGCTCACAGAATTCGTGAAATCGCGAATTCTGATTTCCCGATTTTCCGAAGGGGAGATCGCCAAAGGAGCTTACTGTGGGTAGTGGACTCCCAAGTGGAGTGGAAGAGTACTCTGACTCTTAGGGCCATAGTTAGAGAAGGTCCTAGTGAGGTCGACCGGCTGCTGCGAGGGCGGTCGACGTCAAAAAACAACTTCAATATATTGTGTATAAAGTGAATGCCAAGTACAAGTGGCACCACAATCAACATCAGGTACCATACAAATTTCAGGTGAGATAAGTTCTGGTTGCATTTGCAGAAAGAGATCCTCATAGGGCCCCATCAGAAGTTTTTCTCACTCTAATACGAGACTTACACCATCACCAAGGTTGTGGTTGAGAATGATTTTGAATTAAGTATTCCTCCTTTCCTTGGATTGCACCTAGTTTTTAATGTGCAACTGATCTGATCATATTTTCCAAATATCCTAGACACTTTGAATGCAATCGAGTAGTTGGAACCTATATAAATCAATCCTTACTGCATAAAAAAGGAGACAGATGATTGAATCATGGACACCAAGACAAAGGACACTTGCCAACAAATGATCAAACTCTATCGGGTCGATAAAGCATGGCAATTTCTTGATCAGGGAAAGTAGCTCGCCAAGATTCAGGTTCAGTGGAAGTTTTCTCATCTGATGCAGGAACTTGACACAATGGATATTATTTATTCATAAATGGGGATGAATTATCTAGGTGGATATCGGTGGCCACCCACCTATTCCATTGGCTCAAAGACCAATTTCCATTTTGGCAGTTTTTCCTATTTTTTCGATTCCTAAACTTTTGGGGTCATTTTGAGGACCTAAAGAACAATTTTTGGGACCTCTACAGTCACACAGTGGGATTTATCTAGAGTGTGATGAAAACATGTGTATTCCTTGGATATTTATTTCTATTGAGCTATCATGCACCTGAAATAAATATCATATGAAAAACTTATGACCCCAAGAAGTTGATGTCCCAACATACCCCATCGGGGCCCATGCGACTTTTGGTGCTTCATATCCTAGGGTTAGGTTTTTGGATGTTTAGGGTTTTCTCATTTATGATTTATAATAAAAACACCTTTAGAGCCTCATTGTAACCATCTTCATTTGAATAAGCATAGCCGACACAACTCTTCTCAGAGATAAGATACCACCATTCTAGCTAGCTTATGTGTTTTTTCATTTTACATTTTTTTCATTTTAGAAATTCATTAATAGAATATGAGCTTTATCATATTCGTTTGTTCCTTTCCATATATATGTGTAATTATTTGTTATGTACCTATTATATCTCTGCCTTCATATCATCCCTAAAACAATCTTGATTAAGCAAGGATCGCGCACAATGTACAACAATCTGCGACAGTTGAATATATGGGCAGAAATGTACCTAGAATTTATGTAGCCCTGGAAAAAAATGAAAGATGGGTTTTAGTCGCACATTATTGAAGTGGAAGGTAAGATTAATGACCAACCAATTTATATTTTAAATGATTCAAGAGCTATTCATAGTTATCTAGATCCTAAGTTGGTGGAAAAAATCCAATTCGAAAGAAATAAGCTTGGAAAACCTTGGTTGATGTAGATATCTAAGGGGAATCATATCCGATCCAGGTAGATATTGGTGGCCACTCACCTGCTCCAAATTCCAATTGGATTATCTTGACAATTTTGAGTTCAACATGTTTTTCTGTAATGGGGACATTTCTTTGTAATTATGGGTTCTACACTTATGAGGATTTCCTGAAGCCCTACATAGAATCTAGGTGGATATTGGTGGCCACCCGTATAGTCAAACTAGCCTATTTTGGTAGTTTAAATCTCAGTACATCTTTATGTACTTCCAAGGCCATTTTGAGTCCCTAAATGACAGTTTTAGGTATTTCCACAGTAAAACTATATATGGAGTACAATTTTGATGGTCTAATGTGTATTTCTCAAAAATACCTTTCCAACGAGCTATCACACGCCTAAAACAAAGATCGTATGCAAAATTTACAACCCCAAGAAGATGATGTACAAACTTACCCGAAAGGGGCCCACATGACTCTTGGTGCTTCATCTCCTAGGGTTAGGTTGTTTTATGTCTAGGGTTTTAGCATTCATGTTTATTGTAAAAAGGCCTTCAGAGCCTCATTGTACTCATCTTATTGTGAATGAGTGTATCCATGACATCTCTTCTCAGAGATAGAGTTTCCACCATTCTAGCGAGTCTTGCACTATGTATTTTTAGAGTCTTTGTACATTTATTTAATTAATAGAAATCATGTATTGTTTTATTTCTCCATTTATGGAAATACATATGTGTATTTCATTGTAATATCTATGCTTTCATTTCCTTTCAAAAATAATCCAGACCAGTGGTATCAAAGAAGGTTGCTCTTGATTTCTTTTCAATGCATGTCCCAGCGAGGTCCAAGTATAGAAATTTGGGTCTCAATATTGTCTCTCTTGAGTACAATCACTCTCGCATGCCCAATAACCTTCCATGGAAGAAGAAAACAAAAATGGCAGAGCAGAAGATTCTATTAACCTATTACTTGAGAAAGCTCTTACACTACAGAGGGAGGGAATGATGGAGATATTTTCACACATCCTTCAACGCCTTCCATTAGAAACATGTGAATATTCATTAAGCGACCACTTTGGAGGAACTTCTCCCTTCAAGGTACAAGTTAACGTTGAATTCCCATATTTGAAGGTCATATAGATACAAATGCCCTAGACAAATAGTTAAATCCGCTAGAAGGTTATTTCTCTATTCACAATTTTTCCAACAAGGAAAAGATCACCTTAACACTCCTCAAGGCTCTCCCCCATGTAAAACATTGGTGGAAAAATTACTAGGAGAAAAGTTTCATAGAGGAATATGGAATATAAGGGGGCGAGGCTACTTGATAGTTATGTGTGGTTGCGGTCAAGGAACAATATTACCATGTTGATAACTATGAAGACCAGTACATAAGATGGACCACACTATGGTAAGGGAAGGGCCAAACAGTTTCATAGTTCACAAATACTTTCCATACCTTGCATACCCAGCTGGGTATCAAATACTCCTAGTGCCATATATTCTGAAATACCATGGGGCTCTACGCAAGTACATCCAAACTGAAATGGATTTCCTAAACATCTCATCATCGGGAGATGCCTATCGATATGATGTCAAAATTGAGCAGAAATTTGGGCACCAGAAAGAGCGAGAGTTTGGGTCTACAAATCTACAACAACCAAATCACGATAAATATGGACCTAACTAGTAGCCTTCATATAACCAGTACAAGACATAGGAAAATAAGCGTAAACGAAATACAAAGAATGACACTCGAAAGTGGTGCGACTTCCAAAAAATCCCTAAAACAACAGGGATGAATGTCTCTCAAAACAATCATTGGTGGTCGCGATCAAAGACAAGGATCCATACCCTGATTCAGAATATGATCCATAAAATAATGAAAAAAGATAGATCATTGACATGGACCTCAATGCTATTGTTGTGACTGCAACAATTCAACCAACAGTTCATGAAGAGGCAGAGCACCTCTTCCATTCACAGATGTGGGTGAAGGGGACCCTGTTGCATTTCATTGTTTATAGCAGAAGCCAGAAGAACCTCATCTCATATGGGGTCCTCAATTACTTGGGTTTGTCAACAAAACCACACCCACAACCATACAACATCGGGTGGATTCATTAGGGACACGATCTATGTGTCATCTAGTAGTGTTGCATGTCCTATAGCATCCAACTCTTCAAGGATGAGGTAGTATGTAATGTTTCCCCTATTGATGTCTGTGATGTTTTTTGGGGCCAATGATATATATGGAAACATCATGATGTTTATGAGTCTCGACCATGTAGTTTCATTATGACTCTGGGGGGTCATATCTACAACATACTAGAGGTAGTTTCGACTATCATTCCACCTAAACAGTGCCTCAAAGTAATATGTCATACTACAAAATTCAATATTTTCATAGTCTGTTCAAAGGAGGCACATAAGGCCACTGTAACCACTGTAGCCTCAACACGTTCTATCGAGAAGAAGCATATTGAAGAAGAGAAACAATATATTGTTTCATCACCTATGATGGTGCCTACAGAATGCCTCGTCAATCACAAAGACAATTGGTTGGTGGAACATATTCAACCCCTCTAGAAACAGTTTCGTGACAACCTTCCACAAACCAAGTAACACAACTTCTCCATCAAGGAACACAACTCAACAAGATTTAGATTCAACAAACTCTTTCCTCTCTTCCCCGGGAACTGAATGCAATGGATACCATTTCTTCATAAGGGGGGAGGATTGATCCAGGTTGATATTGGTGGCCACCCACCTGTTCCAAATTTCAACTGGCTCATCTTAAAATTTTTAAGTTCCACACATTTCTCTATAATGGGAACATTTCTTTGTAATTATGGGTTCTTCACTTCTGAGGCTATCTTGAATCCCTACATAGCATCCAAGTGGATATTTGTGACCACCCATCTAGTCCAACTGGCATTTTTTGGTAGTTTTCATCTCAGTACATCTTTTTGGACTTTTGAGGTCATTTTAAGGCCCTAAATGGAGGTTTTTCAGCTTGCCACAGTCAAACTATAGATGTAGTTTGAGTTTGTTAACATAATTCATAGTTCTTGAAAATACCTTTCCAATAGGCTATCACACGCCTAAAACAGAGACGTGTGCAAAAGTTATGACCTTGGGAAGTTGATCTACTAACTTACCCCAATGGGCCCCAAATGATTTTTGGCACTTCATCTGCTAGGGTTAGGATTTTGGATGTCTAGGGTTCTTGAATTCATGTTTATTGTAAAAATTCCTTCAGAGCCTCATTGTACTTATGTTCTTGTGAATGAGTGTAGTCATCATGTCTCTTCTCAGAGATAAAGATGCCACCATTCTAGCTAGTAGCGAGTCATTCATTGTGTATTTTTATAGTCTCTGTACATTTATTTCATTAATAGAAATCATATATTGTTGTATTTCTTTGTCTCTAGCAATATTTATGTGTATTTCATTGTAATATCTCTTATTTTATTTCATTATGAAAATAATCCATATCAATGTCATTCTAGACTATTATAATAACGAATTTACTTGTTTGGATGAGGAAGGAAACTTAAGAACATTTCAAGGCATTCCAAGAGTTGTAACTATCAGAGAAGTTTCAACCTTGCAATTGAAGAAAAGAGGCATGAGAGGATGTCAATTATTTTCAGTGCACATGGATGAGGCACCTAAGCATAAAGTGCCAAATGTTGAAGATTGTGCAGTACTAAAATAATTTGAGGATTTATTTAAGGAGATATTGGGGTTTCCATTGAAAAGAGATATTGATTTTAATATAATTTTTATGATGAGAGTATATCCCATCTCCATTACTCCTTATAGGATGAGTACACTAGAATTGAAGGAATTACATATGAAACTTGAAGAGCTTCAAATGATGGGGCATATATTCCCAAGTGTGTCACCTTGGGGTTCCCTAGGATTTTTTCTGAAGAAGAAGAATCTATTAGAACTCTGTAAATTTTGTTCGGCTGATAGAAAAAAAATAGAGGTAATTGTTTCAACCATCTTTAGAGATGAGGCACTATCCTGCTCAAATCAGAGATGGCTCTCTCATGTCACTTGATATTTCTTTGGAGATCGATGGCTAGATTTGGTTTGTTTGGGGGGTTTTTAATAAAGTTGTTGGCAATGAAGGGGAGGAACACTCAGGGCTATGGAGTCAAAATTATGAAAGTGAATGAAAACAATGATCCGCCGGTAGAAATCTCCAGAGGATAAAGGCTAAATGAGGCGATGAATCTGAGTTATATTTGAATTTAAGTAGAGTGTAGGAAGATATAGAAAACAAATAACTGCATCAGAGCATTACTAAAATGAATTCTAAATTTGTTAAGAAGAAAATTACACATTTTAAATTTCTTAAGCGAAGAGCATCGCAAGATGAATTATGGGCCTTTAACTATCCAATTTAAACAAAATATAGTGAAAATGGAAATAAAGAATCACAGGAAATACATACGATGAGAGAAGACAAAACTCATATCACCACCAATAGAATCTTTTCATAGAGACTTTAAAAGCTTTTGCATGTATATTCAACTTAGCTTCAAAAAGTTACAATAGAGTTCGAAACAACCAAAAATGTGTCCTTGCACTTCTGCCAACAGTAATTCATTCAAATGTCCTAGTATTTATACAACTCGATTACAATGGATGAAACTGAAATGTTTCAGCTTCTAAAATCGATTATAATAATTTCAACTGACAGTCTCGGTATATGAACTAATTTACAATGATTAAACAAAATGAGGTTTCAAAACTAGGGATAGATTTCTCTGACTGCTCAACTTCCTTTACTACATTTTCCTTGCCCTGATCTTCTGTTGAACTTGCTGGTTTTGTGACACCTTGAGGTTACATACTGGTTCTGGGAAAATTGCACTTCGTCTTTCCCAACCACACGATTTCCTTCTGTTAGTCCCTAAAGTTGCACTTGACTATGAGAGGGAAAGATAGGGCATCATCGGATTATTCCAAGAGTATTTTGAGGATTTTTATGGTTTGTTTTTAAATAAGGTAGTTGAAAACTGGTTCAAGGTTTCAAGGTAAACAAGAATTTCATAATAAGAACAAAGGATATCCCATTGACTGATTAAAGGGAAGTCACATAGATGAATTAGAAAAATAAGGAAAAGCAAAACTGAGGTTTTCAATTTGTCAACCTCACATGAAATTCTTATCTCAAAATATCATTAAGAAACAAGAACATCGTACTGAAATCAAAACTTGAAAATAATCACCACAATTGATAATCAAGAAAACAATGCATTGGAGTTTGATAATCAATTGATAATCAAGAAAACAATGCATTGGAGTTTGTTAAATGATCTCAAGCATGAAGAGAAAAAGAACAGAGTAGAAGATAAAGTCTAACCATCAATATTCCTTTTCCATTAAGTGTCAAATAGAATAGGAAATTCTTACAAAGAGTTTCAAAACAGGTTCCCTGGATCTCCAATTTTTCGACCTTGGACTTCTCCTTCTACAGAGTTTATATAGAAACAATACATAATTATCAAGATCCAAAAGAAATGGATCTAAAAAACTCCTAATCTATATTTAGTTTCTTGTTTCAAATAATCAAGGAGAATATCCAATCTGATCTCCAACTCGAATTGATGAGGTGGCTTATCAACTGTTGTCCATGAGATTTTTTAGGAAAATAAATCTGGCAAATTCCTGAAAAACAGGTTCCAATAATATCTTTGTATCTCTCAAATGGTGATATCTGTTTAAAACTCGAGAGAGGTTTTTGTGAAAGGAATTGTTCCCAACCAAAAAATCTTTTGGTTTCCAAAAAGTCATCACCACCTATTCTGCAACCTCTCCCAAAATTACTAGCTAAAACAAGAAATTATTTATTATGAAATTGCAGAAAAGTAGGCCTCAAAGATAAATTTGAATCTCTTAAAATGTGATATCTATGTAAAAAACAAGAGAGTTTTTTGTGAAGGGGAATGTTCCCAACAAAAAACTCTTTTGGTTTGAATGAATTCATCTCCAGATGTTCTGAATCATCTCTTGAATATAAAGACTAAAACATGTAGAAAAAAACAGAGTATTTCTTGTAGCTTTCTCAGAAAAATAGGCCTCAAAGATAAATTTGAATCTCTTAAAATGTGATTGTTGTGTAAAAACCGAGAGAGA
This sequence comes from Picea mariana, assembly GCA_032191745.1. Lineage (NCBI taxonomy): Eukaryota > Viridiplantae > Streptophyta > Pinopsida > Pinales > Pinaceae > Picea > Picea mariana. Next base: position 9,628 of record JASDQU010301843.1, read on the forward strand.
TTTTTGTGAAGGGGCATTCTCCCAGAAAAAAACTCTTTTGGTTTCAACAAATTAATCTCCAGTTGTTATGCAACCCCTCTTGATGATAAAGACTATAACACATAAAAAAATAGAGTATTTCCTATAGCTTTTCTGGTTCTGCAGAATAATAGCCTTTGTCATCAGAAAACACTACTTCATATTTTGATGATCCGGTGGTTTCTCTTATTATAGGTATTGTAGAATACTTCACAACTTATTTTCCTTGTCTTTGTATCTTCCCTAAGTTTTTTTCCTCTTTTGTTTTCCTATTTAATGGAAGCCTTTCTACTTTTTATTTGACACCTACTTTAGAGTCCTTAGAATGGTCTTCTATGAATATGACATTTTTCTCTTTGATTGATGCGTCAAACATAGCTTTGGACCTTAGCCTGTATTTGTTGGCAACTCTAGTAGAGTTTTTCCTAGGGTTTTGAGAAATAGGTGCATATTTCTTTTTTTGCTTTTTGACTACAACACCTTTCTTATTGGTTGCTAGTGACTTATGTTTGACTATGGTTTTAACATTATAATCTTCATCTAAATCATCTTAAATTTTTATGTCTGCATCAGAAAATATTTCGATCTCTAGATCTAGTTTGGGTCTCTTACCTCTATTGATCGTGGCTTCTTCTTGAATGTCATCTACAGGGATATCATCAACAATGTGTTGAGTCTGCTTCTTTCTCTTGTTGGTCCTTGTCACCTTAGTTTCATATACTTATTCTTTGATAGAAAATCCATTAACTGTGATACTCTTTTCCTGTGTGGTTGCCTTCTTCCCTTTTCCCCTTCTTTGCTTGCTTGGTTGTGGATCAAGATTTAGGGATTGAATCAACCAATTCCAGGGTTTCAGTGAATTATGACCAGGATGGTATGCCACTCTTGTCTAATCCAACTATGAGGGACTCCCTTTTACCAATCTAGGTTTTGCTTATCTGGAAGCAAGAATTGGCTGACAAACTCCATGAATACGTACTACTTTTTCCACCATCATTCTCCTCCAATTGCCAATCTGCAAGTTGTTCGTCATGCCCTTTGAAAGTGGTAAAGAAATCGAACCAGCCAACGTCCTTGAACCTTTGTGCCTTCTCTGGGCATGTTTCAAGAAAATCAGTACCCTCAAGTTCCAACCTAATAATTTTCCCACTTTTCTTCGGTGCCATGTCAATAATACAATGTTGAAACTTGGCGCTTGTTGAAATTCAGGAAAATTAAAATTTGCAACTGTTAATATATAACAACTTCTTTAAATGGATATATGCACACATAATCCAAAGGAATTAGAATAAAAGATGGCAATGTCATATAATTAAATTGGAAATTGAACTCATTTAATATAGGTCCTTGCAGGTATGGGGTGATCTCATTCATGAAACAATTCAAACTATATCATCAATTGGAGCGGTATCGTGGAGTACATGCAGGTCTATTCATCCACAATTTATGTGATCATGACAAGATTTGGATAATTGGCAGATCTCATAGCATGATTACTTTAGTGTTACAGGAATAATGTTATTCCCGTAGCGCTATTGATGACTTGGCAGTAATTTGAATTTTCAAGATTCAAATAAGAAAATGATGTGAAAAAGCTCATTAAACCATGTCTTAAACCTTCAAACTTAAAAAAATTATTCAAAAGTGCTTAAAATTCAAAGTAAAACAAACAAGTGTTAAAGTCTAAAAATCAAGGAACAAAGTATAACCAAGGAGGATTTAGGATTAGGGATACTCACTAAATCAAGAACAAAATTAGAGACTAACACCTTCCACTGTGAGTCAGAAGGAGTATCGTAATCCATCATATACTTTATAAAAATCTCCAGGTCAATGCACATAGTGTAGGACATAGTCGGCAACCCGATCTTCAATTTTTTAAACTGATTCAAAATCTCAAATTTCACAGCCAAATACTCTACCAAACTTGGGCCTTTCAGACTTTCCTCCATAGATTCAAATTTGGAATGATCCATTATACATTGAATGAGGAGAGAATTGTAGTCTTCTTGATTGTATAATTTACCTTTCCCATCCAAAAATCATGGGAGGCCCTTCATAAACAATTTTTCAAATGTATCCTTAAACTCATGTATATTGTGCTCCATTTGCTTAGCTTTGTTTTGAACCGATTTGAGCAATTTTTTCTTGGTGATGATCCTCCTAGCCTAGATGATCAACGCAGTTCTTTCCTTCACCCCAATAGTATGGAGATCAGCAGTGGGCACAAAATTCAACAAATCAATAGCATTCTGGGCCCATTCCGATGGTTTTTTGGCTAATGTTTCATTAACAACAGTACACATGCTTCGGGCCGTGGTAGCCACGTTGTCTTTGTCATTTATAAAATTTAGATAAACCCTGAACTTAGCAGCCTCTCTAGCAATAACATCCTAGATCACATGTTTATCTCCTTGTAGCAGTTTTTTACCTTTTAACCTCATTTTCATCTTGTTTACTCTCTCTTGCAAATCTTGATTCTCTCTTTGGAGTTGAGCCATCTTTTCATCTTTTATTTTCATCTCTTGTTTCAACTTTTCTAAGACCTCCTTAAGGATTTTGATTTCCCCTATCTGTAAACTTACTTGGGACATAGCTTGGACCAGTCCATCATTGCTTGATCCATTTTCTTCATTGGAAGGTATAATAAAATCCATATCTGATGTTGCTACCTGTCCCTATAACCAATTTTAATTATCTTTTTCTAACTGCAACACTTTATCTTTGTAATTCAGTGCTTCTTATCTAAATGTCTCCTTTTCTCACTCCAGATCAGCTAGCTCTGTTGTATGTGGATGTTCAGTGGAGGGAATATTTAGATTCTTATTTAGACTTTGGATCATCTTCTGTTTCTCATCTAAATAAGCATTTACCCCTTGAGGGCCTTTAGATTCCAATATTTGGACCTGTGTTTGACAGGCTTTACTGGATGTTTTTTCCTGTTTCAATTGTCCATCTAATTTGAGTGCATGTGTTGTCAATCTTGAAACTCTCAGACTCAAACTTAGGTAGTCTGAATATAGCATGTCACTGGCATTACTTTGTCTCAGGCACCAATATTTTCATAATGCATCTTGATTTCAGACACTTTATCATCATCTTCTATTGCTATATTAAACATCTTTCTTTCCACATCCTTGACTAGGAGAAGGGAAGACTTATGCTAGGAGATCTTCTTTACCTCGGTCAGCAGGTCTCTTATTTCACTATTCGCCATACTTCCCTTCACAACATACTGGTTCATTAAGTCTTCTTTGGATTGATAAATTGCCCTAGGTGTCTTGCTATATACATGTTTCTCGCTGCTAAAAACCCTTGAGCTGCTTTCACTTTGTGGCATGCTTCCTGTACCAGCCTCTTCTTTCTTGGTTGCACTTTACATCATATCCATGCTTGTTTTATCTTTAGGCTCTTCTTCTTCCAAGTCCACTACTTGAGAAGATGGTGTGATTTTCATTTTCTTGAGAATATTTTTCGGACTACTTGCACCCAGTGCCTCTGAACTATTCCTCTTGTTATAAACACTCACCATTGGAGCTTTAATAATCAACTTTGGAGAATTTTTCTATGTCTGGATCTGCTGAGGGGATGACTCTATTTGTTGTGTATGATCAAGCTGCAAAGTGACTTCCATATTTGCACAGGCTTCCATGTTTTCCAATCTATGAAATTATTCAACTTGCTCATGTTCGTAGGGGCTTTGTTTGCTCATCAGTCTTCTCTTAGATATGTTCTAGTGCGGGTCATATCTCATCCCTTGTAATTGTGTAAACCCAAATTCACTTAGTTTGGCTTGAATTTGAGGTAATCAAGACCTGATATTTACCACAAAGGGACCTAGCATGAAATGGAATTTTAAGTTAGATGCCTTGTGCATTTTCATAAAATGCTTTGTCTCTGAAATGATCCTTTGTCTAATGAACTCTAAGGAAAAGACTCTGGGAGTCAAAAATACTAGTAAAAGGTAAGGTTCTTCTTGATAACCATATACCCAAGTTACAGTAGACTGTAAAAACAACATCCAATCTCCCACCCTATTTTATGGATTAGGTTGTAAAGAGATTTTCATTTCTTCCAAAACCCTTGGTAGGTCATGTAGAAGATGAGACTATAAAACCTGGACATAATCTTATTTATGAAAATAATCATGGTGATTCTTTTGCATCCAGTCGAAATGAATGTTG
>JASDQU010301844.1:0-13883 GCA_032191745.1 Picea mariana
ATGTATGCGGACATGTAAAAGTCTATTGGTCGGCCTTTGGATTTTGCAGTTTGGTACTCCATAACTTCCTTAGCTAGGTTATCTGATAAAATCTTGTTCCAATTGAAGTTGTAGCCTTCGGATGCTTCATGTAGAAGGGGCACACATTCTGCAGGCAAATGGGTGGGACTTTTCCTTCCAAAAAGTCTGCATAGCATCATAGCCACATAGACCATGTACTCATTCAATGAGGTTGTTGCATAATTGCCATGGGTATCAGCCCTGAATTTGGCTGGGTCTCTCCACCAGTCTTTGATTATGTCGAGGTATGTTAGGTCTGCCTCTGTGCATTCTTTCTTTTGAAAATCACTTACGAATTCTTTATTATAAATGTATTTAGAATTGGGATATAGTTTGAACATTACTTCTATATGCTCTGGTCTGAAGGAGTCGACGACAACCCCTTGGTTGTCAAAAATTCTCCTCGTCTGCATGTTCATTATCTCTAAGGCCCAACTGATTATATTGTTGTAAGACATGAGTCGCGGGCGTGTAGCTACTTTGTGAAGCTCGGACTTTGCTATGTCTCGGAGCTTGTTATCATAATCATGGGGGAAATTCTTGATTTCGTAATCCAATTTTTCGAAAATTTGTCTCTAGGATCTGATGGAATCAATGGTATGCGGTGTTGTATCAAATACGACATCTCCCTCCGGGCTTGAGCTTTCAGCTACTTCTTCGCTTTTCTTAGGTGCCCTTCTGGGTGCCATAAATTTCATGCTAGAACAAAAACCTGTTGTAGAGGGAAAATGTACAAGCTTAGGCTGAATACAACTCAGTCCTGATTGTGATAAATAAGAATGAAATTTGAAACACAAAAACTTTATGAACCTTTAACTCCTCTTACAATGAGTGTACTAATGCAGGCGATAGGAATTTAATGTTTTAATGGGGAAGATACGCCCGTAGATACACCTTTGTGTCAAAAATATCTCCATTAATCTGTTATTAATATTGTTGTATATCAGCGATTTCAAAGCTGGAGTTTCGAAGGACTGCTTTCAACAAATCCCGAAATGCGAAACACAAAAAGTAGTTTAGTCATCATTAATCCCATTTTAAATTAACTTAATGTAGTTTTAGACTTTGTTAAAGAATCACGATCCAGTCTCCAAGAGGTATGTCATAAGAAAAACCCGAATCGTGAAATCGTGACAGGATTAATTTAGGTGCTAGCTACTTGTATTAATGCTTTAATTAATCGAGATTAGTAATTAATTTCTCCTTTTCGGAAAATTGGGGATCGGGAGTTCGAGGGTCAACGTTTTGAAAACACTTTGATACAAGGAAACCCAATTCGTGAAATATTAATTAATTGTTGATTTTGTTTAAGAGTTTAATTAATCACGATTAAAGGGTACTTTGTGAAAAGCACATAGGGACTTATAACATTCATTTTTTGTTTTTTTTTATTTCTTTTAAATAATAAAGCCTTTTCAGGACTTCAGCACCAAGACTGTGAATTTGTTAACTAAAGATCATACCTCATGAATAGTCGAGACCCGAATCCAAAGAATCGAAAGACTTTTGACTCCCTTATTAGAACTAAAGGTGGCTCCATGACTAGGAAATAACGAAATCTCAAGTTTAAAGGGTAAAATTTAAACTTTATGTCAACAGCTGGTAATCCTCTAATGCATGTGCTCCTTGATCAATCGACTGAAGTTTACTTCGGGTATTTACCCGGAGTGCTCAGATTTGCATCACGTCTCCTCTGATTTGATGGTATGAATCACTTCAGGACTTTACTTGGAGTGCTCATATCTTTGACACATCTCCTCTGATCTGACAGCTATAAATTACTTCGGCTCTGCGGACTTCGCGAATCTCAAATCTCAACCGAGAGACTCAATACAATTTTTCCAGAGCTCATGATCTATTGACAAGTTCCTTCTCGTAGATCGACAACTCTCGGTTCTTTGGCTATTCGGGCTTCGGGTGTTTCAAGTTTCACCTAGGCCTTCCTCTGGATCTCATGACATTTGACGGCTCAGATCCACTTCAGGTGATCCGATGCTTGATATTTTCTTTGGGTGATCTGATGACTCAGATTCACCTCGACTAATTGGACGATTGAGATTTTACTTTGACTCTCCGGCTTTTCGGCCTTCGGCAATCTCAATTCTCAAACTTTGACTAGTCCTCTTGTGTACATAAGGTTTAAAGCTCGTGCACTTCACGTTGATCAGATGGTTGTCGATCATTTGCGCCCTAATCCAACGATTGAGATATGTTTCCTCCTCTGCGCTTCCTTATGTCACTAGATGTTGATCTAACGATCCAGGCTCCTTCTCACAACCAATCTGATGGTTTTTGTTGTTGGAGCCGCCTTTGTTTTTTCTAGCCCGTCTCAAATTTCATGTCTTAATGCTCCAAATCAAAAGATGGTTTTCATATCCTCCATCTGTGGTTTCAAAATCTCTGAATTCGTATCACGCAAACAACAATGACTATCATACTCTCGAGGCGAGTTCTACTTTCTGGCAAAAATCTTTTTCCCCTTTTGTTCTACCTCAGGATTTCGTGTGTTGGATGCTATAGATCACATAGCTCATAAGTCCCGAGTAACGAAACAATGAAATCGCTTTAAAATTTCACCCAGGGCAGTAACGGGAGTAAAGTTTTCCTAAATCATGATTAAATGTCATCGGGTTTTCGCACCTCGACGTTCACCAAATCCAAAAATTTATTCTCGTAGCCCTGATAGCCGAGACCACGAAGTCCTTATTTTAGTAAACCGTGTCAAGGTTAAAAGTAAAAGCTAAACCATGGTAACCTTCTGTCGGCAATTCGCCAATCAGCGTTTTCTTTTTTAAAAGTTACACTGTCGAAGCCCCGACTCGTGAAATCACAATAAGGATATGAACATAATTAAGTAATCATTTAATCTGAGTTTATCTTCCCTTTAATTAAGTCGTATTATCGCGATCTCGCAATTTCGCAGCTCGGCATGCAAACTTCCTGGAAACTTACCTTCGAAGCTCCGAGTCGCGATATGGCGAATATAAGTAATTACGAAGTCAATTAAGCGCCTAATCACAATTGCAGTTTTGTTAACCAAAATCGATCATCGCAAATTCGGGGGTTAGACGTTCAAAGAGTTAAAGAAAAAATTCCGATACAACGAGTACCGAAAAATATATTAACATTGGTAAAACCAAATTAATTAAGCTAAATCAATATATCTTGTGTTTTGATGCTTGCACGTTTTACGAGGTAGCCTTATTCCTTCCATGCACCAACTGACATTTCAAACCACCAAAATTTATGGCATTAATTAGGAAATAGGGCAAATCGACGAATAAAGATCGTATTTTTATGGCAAAATTTATTTTTAAACATGATTTGACAGACCTGTTCTAAAAGGTACCAAGTTTTCGAATATATATAAGAGCTGTGGTTCATTATAACAAATGCATATTCATATTACGCAGAGCACATTTTCTTAGTGAGTTAACTTCTGTATGTATACGTATTTTTATCGCAAAAGAGCTAAAGCAGAATCTCCAGGCATGGCCCCGCGAAAAGCATCCAAGGCCAATGTAGAGTTTTCGGGACAAGGTTCGGACAATGTCGTTGATACTTTGCCTTGAAGTATCGACGAGATCCCGAATTGGTCGTTCGTTTTTGATGTTCTGTAGGCCGAATTGGTGGATTATTCTGATGACTCCAGCGACAATGAAAAATATGACATAACCACCAAGTATAAGATCGTTATTCAATCCGGAATCATAAAGTAGCATCCAGGCCACGATTGCTTCCATATTATTACAGGGTCCGATGGGCATTAGACCATGTGGACATACCAACCAGAACCATCATGAATGAGCAGAAGGTCACCATCGGGACTTTCAGGCATGAACATCTGCAAGCCATGTATAAGCTGCCCACAATGTCTGACTATACATATGGCGCCGAATTCTTGGACGAGTTCAAATAGAAGGAATGTGTACAATATGATAAAACCATGTCCAGCTTAATAAAAAATTGGGTTTCGCAGGCTGTGAAGTTCAGGGATGACAGCCACGACATATATTCAATAGCTTCCTTAGAACTGCAGTACAAGTATGTAGCTATGATGACATGCATATTATCTGGGAGAGAAGACACCTCACATTTATTTCTCCCATGGGTGCCTATAATGTTTTGCGTCACCGAAGGTTGTTCCTTTGACGAGGCGAAAATGTTGTCCGATAGCTTGACCAGTCGGGTCATAGAGTATCGGGTGTAGAAAGAGAGTGGAAAGGCTTCTTCATTTTTCATGTCTGCATACATTATGGACGTCCTGTGTTTTTTAACACCATTTCCCTTAATGAGATGGAGTTGGACCCCAGCAGAAGACGAGCCTATCAACGTTTATCATGCGAAATTGTGGGAAAACAAAGCGGCAAATTTCGTATATGAAATCTTCAACTGGGTGATGGTGCCCCTGCATGTCACTATTTTCGGTCACCCGCCACCTAGGATCTTGGACAGTATAGTCACAAATCTGAGCAGCATAGCCGACTGGTATGTAGAAGCTGAATTTTCATATCTTAGAGTTTTTGGGGCTTCTGTTCCCCCGCATGCATTGCCATTGTTCATTCCCGACAAGTTGGTTTGTCGTGAGATTGCTAGATAAACAGTAATTGGTGGTATAAGCAAGGAGCTTAAGGGATACTCAAAGAAGGTATGGCCACCTTTTCCTGTTCATTTAAATTCATATTCTTTATTAGATTTAGGGCATGCCAAAGCTAAGGCAGCAGCCCTAGAAGACCTAAATTTGGTCCTCATTGAATACAAGAAGCACGATCTGCAAAGGGTTATGAGCAATCATTTGGCCAGTTGCAGGCTCAAGAGATTTGAGCACGAAAATTCACCCTCGGATGATATTTTCCACGGTGCAAGGTCCTATGCTGAGATTCTAGCTTAGATACAAACCTTGGCACTTGAGGAGAGAGTCGATGTTCTGATGTTCCAAGAACATCGACGCAGTTGTCTTCCCGCAGTGTTGCGGGGTGAGAGTCCAAGTACGGCAGAGGTGAAACAAAAAGATGCCGAAGGCTCTAAGGATGCGACTCCCGATTAGGAAAAACACCAGGATGAGGGAGAGAAAACTAAGAATTCGAAAGCAAAGATAAAGACTCCTGACCCATCGAAGAAGCAGAGTCTGGTTACTACTCTGAGAAAATCAACGAAGCAGATCGAAGAACCTATCACATCAGTTACTCCCTTACAATCAACTCAGGGAAATATTGATGCAGGGTGGATCTTCAATGAAGAGTTGAGGCCTATAAGGGTAGAAGAGCTCCCTCCGAATGAGTTCTTATTCTATAAGAAGAGAAAGGAAGTGGTAAAGAGGGAATTCTATCAGGAAGGAGAGTCAACAGCCAAGAAATACAAAGTTATAACTGATGGGAAAGACAAGAAGAATGAATAGTTCACCACGGAAATAGCTGGGACAGTAGGGGCATATGCCACGACAAACCAATTTTCAGTCGGGTTCTTGAAAAACCAGCTAAAACGAAAGAATCGCCTCATCAAGACCCTGGAAGCTAGACTAGCCACAGCAACAGAGGTTGCCAAAGAACAAGCAAGTGTAGGAATAGAGCAGGCCAGGTTGGCCGATAAAAATGAGATAGAGCTGCTCAAGACTAAGCTCGAACAAGAACAGTTGGTGGTTCAGGATGGTCAGATGCAAGCGAGCCAGCAAAAATATTTGATCAAAAAATTGCAAGCTAGGGTGGAAATCGCTGAAAGCAAAGTGATAAATATTAGGATGTTTCAGTCCCAGGCGATGGATATTCGGAGTAGAGTCTCTGTGGCCCAACGAAATCTACTCGGCATGGTAGAGGTGATTCGGGACAACTGCTTGCTAGTTAATCAAGTTTTGGAGAATTTGACTGCTAGAGAAAGGGAAGCTAGAGCAGCACGGGTCGCCTTCCAAGAGGCTGTGATAGCCACAAACAACAGGGATTCGAGAAGTACTCCCAGGTTCACCATTTAAGAGAATACCAGAGGAAACATTCTATTAAAAGAATGGGAGCACAGCATCATGGAAGGCAAGCTGCAAGCTAAAAAGGTAACGAATTCCTTAGAAGAGGCCTTTAGTTCTGTAGATGGAAATGTGCTAGGCATTGATAGTGGGGGTAATGTCGAGGCGTTGATTCAAATGAATGTAGTAAAAATATCGCTTGATCTAAAGGAAAAAGAGGAAAGAGATTCGGTCGAGATATCCCAAGTGACTATGGTGGACATAGTCCAAATAGTCAAATGTATGATTAAACCAAGCGCGCAATTATGCGTTATCGACATCATAGACGGACAGATGGAAGACACACTGTCGCAATTAGCTCGAGACTGTTACTCTTTTGAAGCCAACTGTCAAGTAGAATCGTCGAGGCTGATATCTCAGCTGGTTGAAAGATGTGTCACCTGTACTGAGCACGCGCGAGGACAAACTTCTGGCACCAAGTGAAGACAGAGAAGCAGAAATGGAGCAATTGCTCTCCTCCCTATCATAACCGAAATTTTTATAATGATTGAGATTCTATCTTATTGTAAAACTGTATAAATATACCATAGAAAGAAAGAAAAAAAAGGGCTGGACCTTTTTGTGTCAATTGTAGCAGAGTTTTTACACTTTGAGAGTTAATACAAATCAAATCTGAAGATTCTCAATTCCATCACGACTGTGTTATGAGTTTGTTTTCTTGTATCTCAGTTTTCGTTTCATTTCATATTCTTATCTGATGAATGCTTCGTTATAATTTAGTAGAACCTCTACTATAGCGAATGAATTTGGTTTTCTATAATTGTTTACTGTTTTTCCTCTGTACCAGCTATCAGCAGGTGTAAGACCAGTCAACACTTTCATAATTCTATATATATTTTATGCTTCATCGGTTCATTTCCTCACATTTTTCTTCCTTTGTCTATACATGAGATTATCCCTTGATAGGAGCCTTACTTGATAGACAGCTAAATGTTTTTCTGCCACCTCAAACATTTTATTAATATATAACTCAGTTACGGGAAAGAGCCTTTGATTTGCACCCCTATTTTATTCCTAAAACCGTAAACTCTCTTTTATTACGACGGAATTGAGACAACACTTAATTTCCCTCTGAAGTTTTCTTATTTTTACTGTTCCTCCATGACTGTCCCTGTACCAACATAGCCCAATATCGAACCTGGATTATCAAATCAAACACACATTGCCTTAAACCTTTTCAGTACTTTTCTTAAAACAGCTACTTCCTGAGTTGAACTCAAACGTTCATGGGCAGCGATCGAACAGGATATAACCATCCAGGAATAGTTGGAAGCTAGACAATGCCAACACAAAAATATTCCCTAGTTTCCCTTGTCGAAGGTTGACGTTTCTCTCTTCCCTACCCTTTACCCACTTTCGGATGCATAGACACTGTACTTCTAAGCCTTAAGTACAGACTCTGGAACAACATCTTTCTGGCGCCGTTGTTGGGGACTGAAGTTACAAAATCTTTTTCCCAGGAAAAACGACATTTGTTTTTCGTTGAAAGTGTTACCCTTTGATAGTGAACAAAGAGTACACACCTTTTTTAAGGCTTTCTAATCTTTCACTTGGCGACTCCACGAATAATAAACTGGCATCCGGTCGAAGGAATACTAGAAAAAACCCGGATGGTAAGCAGATTACACCCGTTAACGATCCCGAGAAGATTCTAAAGGCGAGAGGCTCTCTTAAGCCAACCGCTGCAGTTTACAAACTTAAAACCCCACAACTGAAGACTTAGAGTTCTTCTGAACCCTCAACTTCACTCAGTCCTCTCTCTTACACTAAAGATTTGACGTCAAACTACTCCGAGGATAGGAGTGAGATTCATCTGACAATCCCCTTAGTACACAAAGGAAAGGACCCTCTTGAAGGTTCGTCGATAGTTGACATACCATCTTTCCTTCGGTTAAATTTCCTGACCCCACCTATTTTTGAAGAGTGTGTTACACATTCGGTTTCCACACCCGTCGGTTCTCCTGATTTCGTCTCTTCAAATTTGAGGAACTAAGTCCTCGCGTTCCTTAGCATTCATCGCTGGATTTTCCTCTTCATGAAGAAAATAAAGATTCACTTTTAATTTTCTGAAACCCCCTTTATGACTTTCCACTAATAACGATGGCAGCCGCCAGAGGAGGAGGTGGAGGGTTTATAGGAGGAGGAGGGGGAGGAGCTCCTGTAGGAGGAGCTGGAGGCCAAGGGGATGCCCCCCCTCCTAGAGTGTTTGCAAAAGTTGCAGCAAGATATGCTCCCTTAGTATTGCCCGTTCCTCTATAGGACCTTCCCGAAAACTATATAAAAAATTTGCCAAAATTAACTGGGGAAGGGGATCTGACCGCGGCCAAACACATTAATTTCTTTGATCAATTCGCAGATATCCTAGGTATCGAACATGAGGACGTATATTCGAGACATCTTGTCCAAACCTTCGAAGGCCAGGTCCGAACTTGGTTTCGGAGCCTACCTGCAGCATCTATCTTGTCTTATGATGATTTGGAAGATGTTTTCCTCAGACAATGGGGCGAGAGAAAAGACCATCTATATTATTTAACCGAATTTCGATCTTTAAGAAAAAAGAATTCAGAAACAGTCATAGAATTTATTTAAAGATTCAACAAACTGTATAACAAAATCCCAGCCGAGGTTAAACCGTCCCAACCCACGGCCAAAGTAACTTTCACCGGGGCTTTCAAACCAGATTTTGCACTCCTTTTGCGAGAAAGAAGGGGAGCCACCCTAAACTGAATGCAGGACGTTGTGGTAGAAATCGAGTCTAATATGATGGCTTCGGGTAAGCTTAAAGCTAAAGTAGAAACGGGAAACCAAGAAACTAAACGCTTTAGAGAACAAGCTGGTACGTCAAGGTCTAATAGATCCACAGATGACAGGGTAGAAGATATGGCCAGAGTAATTAAAGAACTGTCTAATAAAATATCCAGAATGGAGCTCAAACAGGCCAAAGATGATTCTTTCCCCAAAAAGGATTTCAAGAGGAACCCCAACCCCCCGAACCAGCAATGACAAATAAAAAATGAAGATAAAAAATTACAAGATCCCTTAAAGAGAGAAATTTGTATAGTAGTGAACGATCTCCAATATTTTGGAGATTCTGATAATGATGTCACGAACTTCAGTGATGACTGCACACAACCGTATCTAACTAGAGAAGATTATGAGAAATCTCTAAGCACTCAACAACCATTGAATAAGGGTGAAGAAAGTGATCATACTGATCTTTGTGAATCTCAACAAGAAACTGAGATGATAATGGCTGAGATTCAACCTATGTACAACTTAAGATCTAAGAGTAATCCCATCTCAACTGCTCAACCCAAGAAAATCCTCCAAAGAGGTCAAACTTATGAGCCTACTCTGGAAGAGAACTTATTACCCAACAGTAAAACAAAAGTAGTAAGCACACAAGAGTCCGAAGTGGAAAAAGTTGAGACCCAAGCACAAGGAACCAAAACGGCTAATAAAATTACGTCTTCAACCAGGACCATGAGTAATAAAGCAGTCCAAACGAATAAATCGGAAAGGAAGGATTCAAAAGTCTCAACCAAAGAAACAAACAAGGTGAGCAGAACTTTCAGTTTTGAAAACAAGATAAATAAAATTAAGATACCAATCCCTCTAGTAGAATTAGCAAAAAACCCCGTTTATCAGAAGCAGATTACCAAAGTGATGTGTGTCTCAGAGCTAGAAAGCCAGTCTGACGTCTTCAACCTAGAAGATGACAAAACTAACATCACTTTTGGACCGCATTTTGAAGGGGCCAAAGATACTATTGCTCCCTTTTATATCACTTTAAATGTATATGATCAATTGCTACATAGTTGCATGTTAGACTTCGGAGCCTCCCATAACATAATGCCTAAGATTATTATGGACAAATTGGGTATCCATATCACCAGACCTTATGGATACCTTTACTCTTTTGACTCAAGAAGGGTTAAGTGTATGGGAATGATAATGGACTTAGTAGTTACCCTGGCACAGGTCCTGGTTAAGAGTATCCTGATGGATGTGGTTATCGCAGATATCCCCCCTAAGTATGGCTTACTGTTGTCTAGGTCATGGGGAGCCAAGATAGGGGGTTCTCTTCAATTGGATATGACATTCGCCACAATTCCTGTGTTTGGTGGTCAGTTTACTCGATTGTACAGAGAAACGAGATTAGCCTATACGGTAAGCGACCCTCAAAACCCGAACAATTTCCCTATTTGTATTGCGGATCAAGATTTAGGAAATTGTATCTTATATTTTGATGATGGTTTAGATGGTTGTCCTGAGGAAACTGATATAGAGCAAGAAGAGTCAAGTTATATCACAGAGGATCTGTGTAGCACCGGTGTCTGGAAAATGTATTTTGACAGTGCCTCATCTTGTGAAGGGGCTAGTGCAGGAGTGCTTTTAGTGGCTCCCAAAGGAAAGTTCGTGGTTCCTTTTTCCTACAGACTGCAGTGGGATATAGATTACACTAATAACATATGTGAATATGAAGCGTTGGTCTTAGGATTAGAGGCTGCCAAAAATCTAAAGATAAATAAATTAGAGGTATACGGAGATGCATAGTTAATAGTCAAACAAATAAACCGACAGTACCAAGCCAAGCATCCCAGATTAAGATCATACAGGAATTGTGCCTAGGATTTCATGGAAAACTTTTTCTCGTCCGTAAATGTCCACTTTATCCCACGCGCGGAGAATTTACATGCTGATGCATTGGCTAAAGCAACTTCAACATTCTCTCCTCCCACAACTTTCAAATTGAAGTATCGCATAGAAATCAGACACAGACCATCTATACCAGACAATATCCAGCATTGGCAGGTCTTTGAGGATGACGAACAAATCAAGAAATTTCTTGAAGCAGTGGGTGAATTCTCTGAAACTCACGCAAACCAAGAAAATAAAAATGACTCGATATGGATCATGCAAGAAGGGGAGGATCTTGAAGCTTTCCAAGAAAAAATCACGGATCATCGTATGCTAGTCCTTAAAAACAACCAGAATTCGAAAGGATTGATTCCTTTAGAAAGACTTTTTGATCAAAACGACATACCTGTGAAATCCACCTTACAACCCCAACCAGAAGAAGTGGAGGAATGTGATATAGGAACCAAAGAAGAATCCAGGATGGTAAAAATATCCAAGTTCCTCCCTCCTAAAGTAAAAAGTGAATATAAAGACCTACTCAGACAGTATAAGGATGTTTTCACTTGGTCTTATGATGAGTTAAAGACATACGACACTTCCATAATTGATCACAAGATACCTCTAAAACCTAGGGTCAAACCTTTTAGGCAAAATATTAGACAGATCAACCCCATTTTGTTACCCGTGATCGAAAAAGAAGTTAAGAAACTTTTAGACGTGAAAATAATAGTACCTCTGAGATATTCAGACTGGGTATCAAACCTGGTCTCGGTCAGGAAAAAGAGTGGGGAAATCAGACTGTGTGTGGATTTCAGGAATCTTAATAAGTCGTCTCTCAAGGACAACTATATGTTGCCCAAAATGGACAATGTGTTAGAAAAGGTAGTTGGAGCTAACTGAATGTCTGTGATTGACGGGTTCTCTGGTTATAATCAAATCGCCATGAATGTACAAGATAGAGAAAAAACTGCTTTCATCACACCATTGGGTACGTTCATGTATGATAAAATGCCATTTGGTTTGATGAATGCAGGGGCCACGTTCCAG
Source organism: Picea mariana (assembly GCA_032191745.1). NCBI lineage: Eukaryota > Viridiplantae > Streptophyta > Pinopsida > Pinales > Pinaceae > Picea > Picea mariana. The sequence continues at coordinate 11,762 of JASDQU010301844.1, forward strand.
CACACTATGGACATAGCTTTCATCGGTGAAAGGGATAAGTTCGTAGTCATTTATCTCAACGATTTGATGGTTTTCTCTAAAACCGACGAAGAACACTTGATACATCTTAAACAGACTTTCGAAAAATGCCGCAGGTTTTGTCTATCTTTAAATCCAAATAAATCACATTTCGCCATGTGGGAATGTAATATTTTGGGTCATATCGTATCTAGGGATGGGATCAGGATTAACCCTAAGAGGATTTAAGCAATAGATACTATAAATGTTCCCAGAAATGTAAAAGAGATTCAATCTTTCTTAGGAAGAATAAATTTTTTACAAAGATTTATCCCGAATTTTGCTGAGATTGTAAAATTGATCACAGGTATGTTGAAAAAGGACAGCGAGGTAAAATGGATGACCGAGGCCAAAGCATCATTCGCACATATTAAAAAAGTCATAAGCGAGGCACCTGTATTAGCGAGTCCCGACTATCTAAAAGATTTTCTTATTTTCTCATTTGCCTCCGAACACACTATTGTCGTGGTGCTCCTACAAAAGAACAAAGAAGGTTTCAAACAACCGATCACATTTTTCAGCAAGATCCTTAGAGACACAGAATTCAAGTATGATATAATAGAAAAACAAGCGTACGCCATGGTAAAAGAATTAAAGGCATTCAGAACGTATGTACTACACTCAAAGATAATTGCGTACGTACCTACAAGTTCTGTGAAAGATATTATGGTACAACCAGACAGTGATGGAAAAAGAGGGCGATGGCTTTTCAAAATCCAAGAATTTGATCTAGAAGTCAAACCGACCAAATTGATAAAAGGGCAAGGCCTGGCCAAACTCTTAGCTGAGTCGAATTTCAGAGCCCTAGGTATCAATTGCTTGTAGGAAGGCGATGAAGACATAAACCTGAACGAACTGAATGAGCAAACAAGTCCAAACAGGATAGAAGAGAAGTTTGTATCGTCAGGCTGGTACAGAGACATAGTATCATACCTACTAACTCTAAAATGCCTAAATGAGCTATCACCATCAAAAGCCAGAACTCTAAAACTCCATGCAGTTAAATATTGTTTCGCCGAAAGTTAGCTATATTGGAAAGATCCACTCAGTTTCATGTTAGTCTGTTTAGTCGAATTGGAAACTCAGTGGGTTATAGACGAATTTCATGAGGGAATCTATGGGGGGCATCATGCTTGGAGAGCTACAGCTTATAAAATTCTGAGGGCAGGGTACTACTGGCCAAAAAATTTCTCGGACGTCAATGCCAAAGTTCGAGCCTGCAACCCTTGTCAACTATTTGCAGGTAAACAGAAGCTCCCGACACTGCCTTTAGTTCCAGTCAAAGTAGAAGCCCCATTTCAGCAATGGGGTCTAGACTTCATAGGCGAGATTAACCCGCATTCTAATGCTCAACACAAGTGGATCTTAACCGCAACAGATTATTTTACTAAATGGGTGGAAGCCATTCCAACCAAAAGGGAAACAGACTCGGTGGTAATCGATTTCTTAGAAGACAACATTTTGTCTAGGTTTGGTTGCCCCCGGAAGATCGTTACAGACGATGCCCAAGCCTTTAAATCTATGGATATGATCAGCTTCTGTCAGAAGTATAACATCGTTCTTGGCCATTCCACAACATATTATCCCCAGGGAAACGGATTGGATGAGTCATCTAACAAGAGCCTAGTAAATATAATCAAGAAAGTATTGGATGAAAATAAAAGGTCTTGGCATGTGCACTTAAAAATCGCATTGTGGGTGAATCGCATAAGAACAAAAAGGTCAATCGGCATTTTGCCTTTTTAGATGGTATATGAGATCGATGTCGTGCTACCTATAAACTTAGTGCTCCCAGTGATGAAGTTATGGCAAGATCAAAATGAAGAACCCAATCATGTCACCAGGAGAATAAATCAGCTGATTGAGGTTCAACAGCATAGAATCGAAGTAGATGAGAAGCTGCAAAAATACCAAGATGATATGAAGGCATTATTCGAACGCAAAGCAAAGGACAGAGATCTCCTCCCAAGTGATTTAGTGTTAAGGTGGGATGCAAGAAAGGAAGAAGCAGCAAAACATGGTAAATTTGACCACCTCTGGTATGGGCCATTCAGGGTCTCGGCTT
>JASDQU010301845.1:0-10144 GCA_032191745.1 Picea mariana
TTAATTCTATTATCAGTCTATCAATCCATATGTTTGGGCACAAATTCCTTTGATATTTATACAATGATTTCAAATTAAGAAAAACTAACAGTTCTTCAACTTCCAATCCTATATCTACTAAGGCTAGTCGGGACACTACAATATTAGCTTCAAACAAACTGATTGAAGCTACGTCCACGGAAAACGCCCCCTGAAATCCACAAAAGAATATGGGGATGCCAAGCATTTTCAGAATATTAGGGGCTCAAGAACAAGAGCATCATATAGACCCATTTAAGGGCATCACATGTCACTTACACAGAATTGAACCTAGGTGGGGAGGGTAACAACCATTCCTCCCAACCACCCAAGCTACATCCAATGGACACACACACACACACACACACACACACACACACACACATATATATATACCTAATCCAAATTTTAGAGGGAAGGTGAAGAAAAGAAGGCCAAAATTCAAGGGAGTATAATTTTTTTTGATGATGCTTTCTAATATCCATTCAACAAATATTTTGTGCGGGGCATGCTCTACAAGGTCGATATCTAGAATAAGCCAGAATTCAGCAAGAGCATCATATAGACCCATTTAAGGGCATCACATGTCACTTACAAGGAATTGAACCTGGGTGGGGAGGGTAACAACCATTCCTCCCAACCACCCAAGCTACATCCAATGGACATATGTGTATATATATATACACACACACACACACACACCTAAGACAAATTTTAGAGGGAAGGTGAAGAAAAGAAGGCCAAAATTCAAGGGAGGATAAATTCTTTTGATGATGCTTTCTAAGATCCATTCAACAAATATTCCGTGCGGGGCATGCTCTACAAGGTAGATCTCTAGAATAAGCCAGAATTCAACAAGATCTTTATTCATTACAGGTACATAGTTATGATTATTTCAAGTTAAGTTTGTTGACTAATCCCAAACTAGTCACGTGAGACTAAAGAAAAGGTTGATGAAAATGCTAGCCTCTTGTTGTGAAAGTTAAGGAAGGTTTGCAGGTATGTGATCATATACACTAGGTCTATTACAGAGTTGCAAATCATATTTGGATGATGAAATTGATGAGGGATTTTGGTTAAGGTACAGGTTGGGTACATGGTTGAGACAAGTAGTTGATGAGTTGACACATACATGAGGTGTATAGTTGATGATGTTGGTACATTTTGATGATTCATAGTTGATGAGTAGTTGACACATGATTGGTACATACTTGGTACATGGTTGGATGGAATTTTTTATGGTACAGATTGATTACAGGTTGTTTTGGTATAGGTTGGTGCATGGTTGATGCACTTGTTTATGGTACAGGTTGATGCATGGTTCAGGTTTATTGATACAGGTTTACAACAATATATCTCACAGTGATAGTGTGACAATGGTTCCATCATTCTACTTCTACTTCATGGAAGTTGGATGAGGAAAGGACAAGTGGTTGTAGCCACCTTCCGGTTGTAGCCAGAGAACATAGGGGGTTGTAGCCTCCTTCTGGTTATAGCCAGAGAATAGGGGAGTTGGAGCTTCCCTCAGGTTGTAGCCTGAGAAACAAGGGGGTTGGAGCCTCCTTCCATTTTCAGCTAGAAAACAAAGGAAGTTGGTGCTTCCAATGAATGTAATTCTTCAAGACATATAAGAAAAATCATTCCGTGGTTTTCTCCTGCTTTGGGTTTCCACGTAAAATATTGGTGTACTATGTATGTGTATGATTGTTCATTTGCTCATTGCTTATTTACTCTAAAGTTATTGGATGATAATGCTACATTGATATAACACTTGGATTATATGGTTAAAAAGGATTAAATTGCTCTATTACTGATTCACCCCCCCTCTCAGTAATCAAACAATTGGTATCAGAGTAGTTTCCTTTAGAAATCAATTTAACCATTGAAAGGTAGATCATGGAGAGAAACAACTTGTATAAAAATGGAATACCATAGTTCAATGGAAAAAAGTATGCATTTTGGAGCATAAGGATGAAAACATATATGCAGGCACAAGGATTTGAAATTTGGGAATCAATTGTAGATGGATACACAACACCAACAATTTCGCTAACAAATGACAAAGCAGTGAAACTCGGTCAGAATAATTCCAAAGCCAAAAATACACTTCTAAATGGTCTCAGTGAAACAATATTCACCAAATTTGCACATTGTAAATCCGCTAAAGAGATTTGGGACAAACTTCAAAATATTTATGAAGGAGATTCAAAAGTCAAAGCAACAAAGATTCAAACTTACAAAGGTCAGTTTGAACAACTTAAGATGAAGGAAGATGAGAATATTGCAGATTACTTTTTACAAGTTGATGAAACAGTAAATGCAATCATAGTATTGGGAGAAGAAATCAAAGAATCTGTAATTTTTCAAAAAGTACTAAGATCTCTTCCTATGAGATTTGAACCTAAGATATCAGCACTAGAAGAAATATCATATCTAAACTCAATAAGCATGGATGAGTTACATGGAATCTTCACAACATATGAAATGATAACTGAACAGGAAAATCCAGATATAAAAGAAGCAGCCTTCAAAGCATCCAAAAAGTCAAAGCAAAAGGGAAGGCAAAAAGAATAACATAGCAACAACAATGACGTCTCAAAAGATGATGAAGAAGTGGCCAACTTTGTCAAAAGACTGAACAAGGGAACTGACTGTAGGTATAGAGGTAAGCTTCCTTTAATTTGTTTTAATTGTGATGGTATTGGTCATTTTGATAACAAATGATCTTATAAAAAAAAGAGAAATGATGAAGGTTACTCAAAAGGCAAACAAACATATAAAGGAAAAAGAACCACAAAGAAAGTTTTCAAGAAAATCTTTTGCACCAAAGAAGACATCTCATCATCAGATGAAGATGAAGTCAGTGACAGTGAGATGGAAAGATTTATATTCATGGAAGTAAAAGAATCTGATAAAGAAGACTCCAAAGAAGAATATGAAGAAGCCGAAGAAGAATATGAAGAAGTTGAAGAAGAAATTGAAGAGGGAGAAGTTGACTACCGAGAGGAATTAATGTGTGCCATAGAATTTATCAAAAGAGAAAAGAAGAAAAACAAGAAACTACAAGCAGAACTAGATAAGAAAGAAGACACTCAAGAACTAGAACAAATGATCAAAAATTTGAAAGTTCAAATAGAAGAAGATAAACTAATTGAAGAAGTACTCAAATAACAACTAGAAGAAAAAGACAAGATCATTGGAAATTTCGAAGCAGAGATTGTCACATTAAGAAAGGATCTTCAAAAGAAAAATATGTAGAACAACTCAAAAGTTTTGGATGACATTATTAGCAGTAAAAAATATCATCATGACAAGTCCTGACTTGGATACAATCAGACAGAAAAAAGATCAAGCTCCAAAACAACAGAGCAAGAAACATATCCATAAATCTTTGCAGAAACAATCAAGGGGGATATGAAGATCTACAAGGAAGATTACAGGGAAACTCCTCCACGGAGAAGATTTAGATTTCAGAATCAACAACCGACAGATAAGCCTCAGGAAGAAGAATAATTCATAAGAGTACATCCTTTCAGAATATCTTCAACTCCCAGGTATCAAACTATCTTTTTGGGTTTATGTTATGCATGTAATATTTTTTCACATAAAACTGTGAATTGTAGAGCTAACAACAAGAACAAAAACAACTTTGAAAGTCATACACAGAGGGGTTATCCAAGAAGGCCTAGTGAAACATAGAGAAGAAGTTACAACAAGTTTGGGTAATGGACCTAAGGTTGTTTCATGTATAATGGTATGAGTTTTAATATATTTGAAGGTAATAGTATTCTATATGGATAGTACATGTCATGCCATTTATGGTGGTATGTGGAACGTCATATAAATCCTCACGGTTTGAGAGTTATGGCCTTACGAAGTTGGAGGACCTTCATATGTTGGCTTGAAGCCCCAAAAGGTCAAAGAAGTCAAAGAGCTTGCAAAGAAGAAATTATTATTTAAATGATAAAGTAAAGTGACAAAGTCAAGAAGGATTATTTAAATAATAAAGTGAAGTGACAAAATCAAATAAGATTATTTAATGATAAAGTGAGGTGACAAAGTCAAGGAGGAATATTTAGATGATAAAGTAATGGAGAACTTTCTAATTATGGAAAGTGGTTAACCCTAAAAATGAGGAAAATAGGTTAAGTGACCTATAAATGGGTTAAGTGACCTAGAAGATGCTTCAAAGGAAGATATTTGGAGAGTATAAATAAGAGGCAAGGCGCTGTCATTTTATATCACACTTGAGCATATTGAATATCTATAGGTGACTGAGGTAACCAAAGGATATCTAAGCCAAATTTCAAAGGGAAGATGAAGAAAAGAAGGCCAAAATTCAAGGGAGGATAAATTCTTTTGATGATTCTTTCTAAGATCCATTCAACAAATATTCTGTGCAGGGCACGCTCTACAAGGTCTCTCTCTAGAATAAGCCAGAATTCAACAATATATTTATTCATTACAGGTACATAGTTATGATTATTTCAAGTTAGGGTTGTTGACTAATCCCAAACTAGTCATGTGAGACTAAAGAAAAGGTTAATGAAAATGATAGTCTCTTGTTGTGAAAGTTAAGGAAGGTTTGCAGGTATGTGATCATATACACCATGTCTATTACAGAGTTACAAATCATATTTGGATGATGAAATTGATGAGGGATTTTGGTTAAGGTACATGTTGGGTACATGGTTGAGACAAGTAGTTGATGAGTTGGCACATACATGAGGTGTATAGTTGATGATGTTGGTACATTTTGATGATTCATAGTTGATGAGTAGTTGACACATGATTAGTACATACTTGGTACATAGTTGGATGTACTTTTTTATGGTACAAATTGATTACATGTTGTTTTGGTACAGGTTGGTGCATGGTTGTCGCACTTGTTTATGGTACATGTTTATTACAGGTTGATGTACATGTTGATGCATGGTTGATACATAGTTCATGTTTATTGGTGCAGGTTTATAATGGTATATCTCACAGTGATAGTGTGACAGTGGTTCCATCATTCTACTTCTACTTCAAGGTGGTTGGATGGGGCAAGGACAAGTGGTTGTAGCTGGATAACATAGGGGGTTGTAGTCTCCTTCTAGTTGTAGCCAGAGAATAGGGGAGTTGGATCTTCCCTCAGGTTGTATCCTGAGAAACAAGGGGGTTGGAGCCTCCTTCCAGTTGCAGCTGGAAAACAAAGGAAGTTGGTGCTTCCAATGAATGTAATTATTCAAGACATACAAGAAAAATCATTCCATGGTTTTCTCTCGCTTTGGGTTTCCTTGTAAAACACTGGTGTACTATGTATGCGTATGATTGTTCATTTTTTCATTGCTTATTTACTCTACAGTTATTGGATGATAATGCTACATTGATATAACACTTGGATTATATGGTTAAAAAGGATTAAATTGATCTATTACTAATTCACCCCCCCTCTTAGTAATCAAACACTTTGGGTGTTAGGTGCAAGGTGGTTTCAATAGCTTTGGGCTAGTTGATGGTTAGTAGATAAGTGGGATAGAAGATACTATTCAGATGTTGATCCATTCTATGGTTCCATAGTTTAGATTAATGGTTAGTCTTGCTGATATCTATGGTATCATAGTGCAGGGGAAAGCTAGGAAAAAAATCTTTGCAATAGCCATCCCTAATAAAGTTGGTGTTAGGGAATGACATAAAAATGAATGAGGTGGTTAGCATGGCCTTGAAGGTGTTGGTTGGAAGGCTTAAAGGCCGAAGAATGATTGAGGCTTTATTGAAGGGATGGATGAAGGAAAACTAGGAACATACTTTGGGTTATGATTTGAAATCATTCGTGTTGATTCACAACTGGATAGTATTTATTCTTCAAAGTAGAGGAAGATGTGAAGTCAATTTTGAATGCATATTGGAAGTGGGGGTTGACAGTTCTTTATCCAAAACTCCAACTCCCCCTTTTCAATCCATGAATAGAAAATATGGGTTATACCCCAGTGTGGGTAAAACTTCATGTACTCCTTGCCTCTTTTGGTCTTACGAGGTCTTTAGAGAGGTCAAAAATTCACTCGGGACCTTTTTTGAATCCAACATGATTTTTCTTCAAATAGGTCATATGAAAATTGTGCACATATTGATTGGTTTTAATTTAAAAGAAGGATTGGTCACGGAGATGGTGGTGCAAAATGGTAATCATTCAATCTAACAAATAGTGGACTATAGTGGTGTGCCATATAAGTGTGTTATATGCCATAGATAGGACATGTGGTAAAATATTGTGAATTTCCAATTAATAATTTTGTTCAAAGCAAGGAGGTTCCTATCTTGGGTGTGGTGGAAAAGGTTATGATTATGCCTGGTGGTGGTCCTAATTTGGAAGCTAACACTTTCGATGTGAAAATTCTAGTCACAAATTCCAATCCAAAGCTTAATAATGGTGGGTGGAGTTGCCTCTGTTGCAATATAAAGTTGAAGGGAAATTTTCAAAAAGGATGAAGGTGTAGAGCTTGGTCCTCATATATCCAGATGTGAAGAGGTTGTGTTTACATAAGGATTTAGATCCTCTTTGTAGCTTGTTTTATGTGATTAAGAAAGTGTTGGAAATGTAATTTGTTAATGTTAATCGATTGAGAGAATATGGAATGAAATGTTGTAAGGAGTCCAAGAGACCTCTTGGAATACAAATCCAAACATCAAGCTCAATGTGTTTATACTTGTATCATATGAATAATAAATGCATTACACGCTTATCTTTAAATTGTGATTCTAATAGTGGTGTTGAAGGAAAATGTCCCTACGGACAGGTAGATCTCCTCAAAGAGCTAGACTCTTAACTCTAAGACATAAAGTTCTTATCATGGTCACTGACTTCCTTTTAGATCTAGGTGGACTAGTGTGTGAGAAGGGAAGGAGAAAAGAAGTACCTTTTACCGGTGTTTGTCCCTGCACGCTCCAAGTTGAGCTCCAATCTTTCGCTCCTCGATAAGCCCTGTAGACAAACAAAGTACGACCACTTCCTACTCTATCAAGATTAGTCCGAAATAGATCTATCTACTAAAGAGAAAAATTCATGTGAGATTGAACATGAATTAGAAAGAAACATGCCAAGAAAATTATATTAATGAGGACAAAACATTGCTTACAGTCGTAGATGGATTGTAGCAGTTTCGTCAAGTCCTCCTTGTCTACCCCTTGCTCAAAAGATCCACGATCTGACTGATGATAGCTTCACTAATTTATCCCTATGAGATCATAGGTCTCTTGCTTCCAAAATATCTCTGTTCCAGCATTACTTATGAGATCATAAGTTTGGTGTGATTCTCCTTTTCCAGTCCCCTTTCACCATTAGAAAGCTTACTTATATAGCCTTGGAGAGGCTCAACAACTTGAGATATCCTTGGGGAAGGTGAGGATTTTCCTCCTTCAGTTGAAGATCTGCCCTAAGATCATGGCTGGACTAGGGATTCGAGCTCAACTGCCTTCTAAGAATGAAAATATCCTTCCCCCATTCATCTCAACAACTCAATTGTTGCCTAAAATAGGTAGCGCTCCCTCAAAAGGGAACTCAGAGCGCTATAACGCTCCCTAGTAGGCTTTGGGGGAGCGCCAACACTTATGAGGGTAGGAGCACTCCTGTAGAAGGGCCAAAGAGCTTTATAACACTCCCAAAGAGTGTAAGGGGGAGCGTCGGCACTCCCAGAAGAGGTATAGGGGAGCGCTCCCTTCCAAAAACTCAGTTTTTGAGGTGCTTTCAGATGGCAAAAGGTTTGTAGGCCTGCTGACTCATTTCTCCTCTTCCAAATCAAATGTTTGAGGTGTTTCAAGTGTCCTCCTCATGTCATTATAGGCACAACATAGGCATCATGGCAGCATGCTTTCTTTGACACTTGCGACACTTGCGACCTTGTGAGAAAAATGCAACACTTGCGAACTTTGTAATGACGACACTTGTGACACTATCAAAGTGAGTATTTTTTATGTGTAACAAGTGGTATCATAGTGGCCTTGGTTCTTAGGCCTGATTTAATCTATGTAGTTATCCATAGCTAATTTTTTATCTCGTTTATTCCTGAGCATTTCTCTATTTGCATGGAAGTCTGCAAGTATGTAAGTCTGTCCATTTTCCACTCTACTCGCCTTCCTATACACAACCCCTATGCATTAACTTTCCTGCCTATATGTCCTCATTCTAGCCTACAAAAACACCTCCTCATTCCATGCCTATCCATCTGACCTCCTGTCATCCTCTCTGGTTGATTCTTTGGCATTAGACAGATTCATGTGTGTTATTCTGAGAACAATGAGAGTTTCTCATTACTCTAAATTCCCTCTCAAATGACCATGAAAATCAAACCCTAATACATCGGTTCCACTCTACGTGCCTCTCTAGTTAACACACCCTCTTTATTCCATCCATCCTATCGACTATTCTAACACTCTAGGTTCTACACAATTGTTTGTTGGTATCACGCCCCCCAACTGCTCATTGATAAAGTTGCTCATCGATTTTCGATGGCCATTTTATGCATGGGTGAGAAAGAGTGCCACTTTATCTTCACTTATGTGTGCTTACTCAATCTCATTTCAGTCCTCCATATCTCCATATTCTTTGTTTTTTCCTAAACTCTCCTCTCCTCTACATTCTCTTTTTATTTGGTCATTAATGGGGTCGTCATGCCCAACGAGGGATCGAATCTCTCCGAGTTAAACTTCACGTCGTTGTAAACAAAGGGCCTTATGAGGTCACTTCCATAGAATCTCGTTGGTTATAATGCAACATAATCATGTATAAAAAATAAATAAATTCACGCAAGAATCAAACTCACGATTGAATATGTAATGACAACGAAGATATTTGCAAAATCACCACGCATCCATTAGTCATTCAATTGTTGACTGAACTTGATGGTGTTGAAGCATTTACTGGGGTATACATTTTTTTTCAGCAACTGGTTGAAACCTCTATCCCTGGTACTCAGGTTCCTCATATATCACATTAATTTTTTTGTTGTTGTTGCACTCACCACTCGCAATTCTATCGCCACCATCATCATCTTCATTATTTGTTGACTCTAGAAGCCTCATGTGCAAATGATAGAAATGGAATTTAGTGTTCAGTGGAMAACCTATTGGGGTTTCTGGTAAAGTCGTGCCTCCACACCATGCTTAAGAGAAGTTKCCTACTAAGAAGAAGAATAAAACATTACAGAGGGGTTTGAAGTTKCATTCACCAAGGAGCTMAAAAWTTTTTCTTTTTGTAGTGAAATTATACTCAATTTTACTTCTCCTTATGGAGTATCGAGTTACTATAAGGTTATCATACCCATGATGGGCACTGTTATCACACAATYTGTACTTTCCAAAAKCCTGAAGGCAAGTAGGCCAAGATTGGCGTAACACAGAGGTAATCCTATCACTGTSACCTCAATAGGGTACCTCTTTCTATTTAGGAGGAAGATGAATATACTCCAAGGGATATGTCCCAAGACCTAGTGGGTTGATGAAGTGAAGAAGTATTGATCCAAATGGATATTGGTGGCCACCCACCTATTCCAACTTCCAACTGGCTCATCTTGTCAATTTTTAGTTCAACACGTTTCTCTGTAATGGGGACAATTAGTTGTAATTGTGGATTATTCACTTATAGGGCTATCCTGAATCCCTACACAACATCCAGGTGGATATTGGTGGCCTCCCACCTAATCCAACTGGCTTATTTTTGAATTTTTCATGTCAACACATCTTTTTGTAATTCCAGGGCCGTGTTGGGGCTCTAAACAATTTTTTCTTGGCTTGCCACAATCAAACTATATATAGAGTTAGATTTTGATGGAATAATGCGTATTTCTTGGAAATACCTTTCCAACGAGCTATCATGCGCCTAAAATAGAGATCGTATGCAAAAGTTACAACCCTGAGAAGTTAATGTACTAACTTACCCCAACGAGGCCCACAAGAATTTTGGCATTTCATCTCCTAGGGTTAGGTTTTTGGATGTCTAGGCTTTTGGAATTCATGTTTATCATAAAAATACCTTCAAAGCTTCATTGTAATTATCTTCTTACGAATGAGCGTATCCGTCACATCTCTTCTTAGAGATAAAGCTGCCACCATTCTAGCGAGTCTTGCACTTTGTATTTTTACAGTCTCT
>JASDQU010301847.1:0-13829 GCA_032191745.1 Picea mariana
TGTCTTTGGGCAACTAGTAACTACAACTTCCTTCAAACTTGCACACTAGATGAGTGAGCTAAGTGAGTGAATAAATGAGGCACTATGTGCTCTTATTAATACAAGTTGGAGTGCTAGGGAGGTGTCTCTTCACTAGGCATGACTGACCTCTTCACTTAGTGGTTAAAACCACTTTAATTAGGCCTGGGGGCCGACTTCTTAATTATCATGATGTAATTAGGGTTTGACCAATCCACAAAAGGGGATTTGTTCATTTACAAAGCCCGACATGATCAATCCACAAAATGGGATTGATCTAATTAATAATAACTCAATAATAAATAGAATAATCTTTGCAATTATACTATCTCAACACTCCCCCTTAACAATAAGGGTATTCTACAACACAACATCATCAAAGAGATATGGAAACAACATCATCATCGTCTTGAACACTGACTGGCATATCTATAAATAATCAAAATTTTTTCTCATCATCAATATCATCATTCACAACATGGAGTTGGAATGGTATCATCATCATTTGCATCAACATCAATTAGTATAACATCATCATCATCAATAACAACACGAGGCTGATACAACATCAAAAACAAAAGCATGATCAACATGAAGATGAGATAAAATTGTAATCAACACGAGGCTGATACATCATCAACAACATCATCATGATCAAAACACGAAGGCTGGAGCAACAACATCATCACTACACAAAGGATAGAGAAACAACATCATCACAACACAAAGGATGGAGCAACAACATCATCACAACACAAAGGCTGGAGCAACAACATCATCGTCATAATGGAGCAACAGAATGAGGCAGGTGTATCAACAACATTTTGTGGTACTCTAATAGTCTCTAAGGAGATGTCTAGGAATCATAAGATTCCCTAGGATATAAAATCCTAACGGAGCTACCACATGGTACTCTGACAGACTGTCCTTACCGAATCTTCGAGATTTGCCCAAGAATCATAAGATTCCCTAGGATTATAAAAATCCTAACAAAGCTACCACTACTGACCACATATAGCATATACATGCATAACTACTCTGACAGACCATCCTTACCATACCTTCGATATCTATCCAGGGTTGATCATTCCATTAGGATATAAAATCCTAACTGAGCTACCTGTTGTTGGACTAGATACCATAGTATCATCAACATATATCCCCATTTCGAGGGAGGTCCTTTAGGACTATACAAATCTTGTCTCGAAAGTGCTCAAACTTTACAAGAGACAGAGGCTTGGTCAACACATCTTCAACCTTCTCATCTGTACCAACATATTGGAGCTTTATGGCTCCCCTCTGCACCATATCATGAATGAAGTGATACTAGATTTCTATGTTCTTTGACTTGTCATGGAACACAGGGTTCTCCGTCATCTTTATGAAAATATGGTTATCACATAGAATCACATTTGCTTCCATCTCCATATCAAGTAGACCTGTCAAGAACTTTTGAAGCCATATGACTTCACAACTGACGGAACATGCAACAATGTATTCTTCTTCTGCCATGCTGAGAGAAAAACTAGATTGATTCCTACTCTGCCATGAAGTCATGGCTGACCCCAGACTGAAAAAACATCATGAAGTGATCTTTCTGTCAGAAACACTTCCTGCCCAATCTGAATTGGTATAACCAATCAGTCTAAAGTCATGATCTCCATTATAACAAAGACCAAAGTCCAACATACCCTTAAGGTATCTCATCACATGTTTTTCATAAAAAAGGTGAACACGTCCGAGCTCTACCAGATATTGACTCACAGTGTTCACAAAAAAACATATATATGGTCTGGTATTTGTGAGATACATCAACGATCCAATGATTTTTCTATACAGTGTAGCATCAACCAATTCTGACGAAGTATCAACTAGGAGATTCAACTTTGTTTCCATGGGTGTGTTCATGGATTTACATTCCAACATATTGAACCTCTTCAATATTTCAACTGCATAATTTCCTTGGTTAAGGAAGATCTTCTCTAGGCTCTGCCAAACCTCAAGACCTAAGAAACAATGCATAAGGCCTAGGTCTTTCATCTCAAATTCTGCAACGAGCTTCTTCTTACAATCAATGATGATATTTTCTTCTCCAATTAAGAATAAATCATCCACATACAACAACAATAAAACTGACTCATCATTCATAACCTTAAAGTAAATGTTATAATCACCGTTACTCTTGGTAAATCCCAAGCTCGTCAGGAAACTATCAATTTTTCCATACCAAGATTTGAGAGCTTGCTTCAATCCGTATAGATCCTTCTTCAACCTGTAGACATGCATTTTTCTATATTCAAATTCAAACCCTTGAGGTTGTTCTATGCACACTTCTTCTTCAATAACACCATTCAAGAAGGTTGTTTTCACATCCATTTGGTGTAACTTCCACTTCATCTTAGCTGCAAGGGATATGATGGTTCTAATTGAAGTGTATATGGATACATGAGAAAATGTATCTTCATAATAAATGCCTTCCTTTTGAGAAAATCCACGAGGTACAAACATTTCTTTATATTTTTCAATACTTCGATCAACAACATGTTTTTGTCTTATATAACGATTTGGATGATACCACGTCTTTTCTCTTTGGTTTGGGAACTATTTCCCATACATCATTATTTACAATTGATTGGTATTCTTCTGTCATGGAATCTTCCCATTATTTCTTTTGAATGGCTTCTTCAAAGAAAGAAGGCTCCTTCTCTATTAGATCACACATTAAATCCATATAACTGGAGAATGGATTTGGTTTCTTGAATTGTCTCATGGTTCCTTTCGAGGCACCATACTTCTCTCCATATTGAATAAGTTGCCTTTCCTAGGCTAGATTTCTCTTTTGGGAGATCGACATCTGGGGAGGTTCTTGAGATTCCATCATATCATGTTCTTCTTGAATCTCATCATCAGGGGAAACTGTAACTTCCCTCAATGGTTCTGAAACTCTAGGAGCTACAGGTTCTTCTTCATATATTTCTTCAAGTTGGCATCTGCTTGATTTATTGAGTTTTGCATCTTCATCAAAGGTTACATCTCTTCTAATCTCAATGTGATGGTAACCTGGTATATAAATTCTAAAGGCCTTTGAGACCTCAAAATATCCAAAAAATATTCCCTTCTTTCCTGAAGGGTCCATCTTGGTTCTCTTCTCTTTCAAAATGTGCACAAACACTGGACAACCAAATTTCTTGAGATGGCTTACTTCTGGCTTCTTTTTAGAGAACATTTCTTTAGGGTTTTTAACCCCAAGTGCACTATGGGATAATTTGTTTTGTACATACACTGTTTTTCTTGGTGCTTCTGCCCATAAGTGCATTGGAAGATCTTGATCATGGATCACAGTCTTCACTTCTTCCATTATAGTTCTGTTCTTTCTCTCTGCTACACCATTTTGTTGAGGATTGTAGGGAGTGGTGAGATCCCACTTAATTTCGACATCTCTGCCAAATCTTACAAATTCTTTTCAGGTGTATTCTCCTCCATTATCTAACCTGAGTATCTTGATATTTCTTTCAGAGATATTCTCTATCAAGGCTTTGAATTCCTTGAATTTTCCAAATACTTCATCTTTTGACTTTAAAAAGTAAACCCAAGTCTTGCGAGAATAGTCATCAATAAATGACACATAGTATACATACCCACTAAGAGATGTGGATGACATTGGGCCACATACATATGAATGGATGAGCTCCAAGAATTCTTCTTCTTTATTATCGCTCTTCGGGAAAGGGTTCTTTATGTTATTTTCTTGTGCACATCCCTTGCACACACTTTCATGATCAACCTTGAAATATGGTAGACCTGTAACTACCTTGCTCACATATGGTAATGCTATGTAGTTGATGTGAGCTAGTCTCTTATGCCAAAGTTCACTTGGAATCTTAGTAGAGTGAGTTAAGTCTGCAACTGAGTGACCTTTTAACTTATATAGACCACCTTCTTCTGTTCCAATAACAATTGCATATTCTAAGGTTTTCCCCTTAGGCCACATAAGGACTTCACCATCTATGAATGCAACCCTAAAGCCTTTCTTATTTGAATCTGAGATAGAAAGCAAATTCTTTGTCAAACCTTGTACATATAGTACATCCTTCATTTTCATTGGGGTCCCTGAATAAAGTTTGTAATTGGACTCTCCCACTCCTTTGATAGGGTATTTGTAATCATCTCCAAGTGTAACTTTCTGGGGAAAGTCCCTTTTTGTAAGGTAGAGAGAATGTCTTTCTGAACTGTCATGTGCTTAGAAGCACCACTATCTATGAGCCAAGTATCCTCACCAGGTGACATTGATCCTGAGAGGGCAGAGATTAATACATAGTCTTCAATCTTTTTTTAATCATCTTCATGGGTGTCTCATCATCTTCAACTGCATGGGCATGGTGTATTTTGTTATATCTCTTCTTTTATTCTTCTCTTCTAGCTAGAAAATTATTAGAAATATGTCCTATCTTGTCACAATGGTAACATTGATAAGATGAGAAATATTTTTCTCTTCTTTGACCTTTCTGGAACTTTTGGAATCTCCTTGGAGGGTGAGATTCTTTATGGATGAATCTATTTGGGGAGTGAGATTCATTTTGTAGGTGGGTCTCCTTCTTGAAGTGAGACCTTCTCTTTCCTCCTTTAGCATGAGAAACTAGGGCTTGATCTTCATCTCTCAATAGTACTGCTTCTCAGTTAGCTAATCTTGCTTCTTCTTGAGCACATTCTTCCCAAAGACTGTCAAATTGTAGTTTCTCCTTTCTGGCACAAATAGTTTGGATGAATGCATCCCAAGGTCTTGTGATATCATTAAGAGTTGTCAATATAAGTTCATCTTCATCCAAGTTATCTCCAATTGCTTCTAGTTGTTCTTTGAACTGAGAAACCCTAGAGAAATAGTCATTCTCTTAAAGAATGAGTGCAATCCTATACTTCTAGGCACAATAGTTTTCCACACCTTCTAACTTGTCAACAAGCTTGGTGTTTTTAGACATCTTGACCTGAAGTTGGGAAAATGACAAAAAATCGAAAGTGCTCAGAAATTAAATCTGGACTTACCAGGAGGTGTGCTTGGTTGAGGCGAGTAGCATGGTGCAGTCAGTTTTCATAAAAACCAAATTTTACCCCTTCAAATTTGACCTGCGCAAATCTGGACTTGTACTTCTGGTATTGGTTCTAGTTTCCTGGTTTTCTGGTACTAGTGAAAACTAGGGTTTCACTTTTTGGGAGTTCTGTCCACTAGAAAAGTGTGCTCAAGATGTCAATGAGTTCTCTAGGCTAGGGTGCACTTCCTTGATGAGTTTTAGGATGAAATTCCTCTCGAGCAAAAAACCTTAATTTTCTTGTACGACAAGAGTGACGTGTTTGCTTATTCAATGAAAGGTGCTCTCTTCAGCTTAGCTCTGATACAATGTTAATTTTTAGAGCTACTATTAAGTTTCTTTTCAATTCACTAGATAACAATAACATAGGTAGGATCACTGAGAGAAACACAATCACAAGATACACAACATTTATCCTGGGAAACCATCATGGGGGAGAAAACCCAACAAAAACTTCCTTAATATAGATTACCAATACAATTCCAAGGTAAAATACCAAACACTAGAGAATAATCAACACTGAGCAATGCACCTCTCTCTCTTCCTTCGTCCAACAATTGGTAACTACAACTTCCTTCAAACTTGCGCACTAGATGAGTGAGCTGAGTAATTGAATGAATGAGGTGCTAGCCTCTGTTGTTTATACTAGTTGGAGTGCTAGGGAGGTGTATCTTCACTGGACAGGGCCAACCTCTTCACTTAGTTTTTAAAACCACTTTAATTAGGCTTGGGGCACAACTTCTTAATTATCATGATATAATTAGGGTTTGACCAATCAACAAAAGGGGATTTGGTATTTTATAAAGCTCGACATGATCAATCCACAAAAGGGGATTGATATAATTAATAATAACTTAATAATAAATAGAATACTCTTTGCAGTTACAATATTTCAACAGCTCCATCAAAATTCATATGCCAAACTTGATCATGATCAAAACTTCACTAGGAAACAAGAACATCTTCCTCTTAATGAAGATAAAGTATATTAACTTTCAAGGTTACTCTGAAAGTGTTTACCATGATTGGAGGTGCCTCATGTGATGAGGGGTGCATGCGTATGTATGGATCTTGGTTATTCTATGATGGGCATGCACATTGGAGTTATCTTACTCATGGATAGCTAGACCTTGACTTGATGCTTGTGTGGTATTCTTCATTAGATCATTATATACCTATGGAAATTGATGATTTCTGCATGTTTCTATCATATGGAGGGTGGTTTATTTCTTAAGAGGTCAACTTGCCTTGGAAGATAAGAAATGAGCAGCTTGGAGGAACACATTGAGCCTTATATGGCACATTGATACTTGGTTTCTTGTACTTGAATTGATAATTGTTGGGTTGAGGAGTGATCATGTAGGTGCATTGGACCCGAAGGAGCACATGGCTTAGGAGGAGTGTTGAAAATTTGGAGGCCTTTGGAGGAGGAGTGTTGGACCTTGCTTGAGGATCATTCAATCTTGGAGCCTTGCTTGTAGGATGTACATTCCTTGGAGTTTGGCATGCGTCACCTAGAGATGGAATGCTCCACATGTGGGCCTATTTTCTGTAGAGTTGGGTCGCATGTAGTTGACTAGGTCCACTTTGTATTGTTGGCCTTCATAACCTCTCATATAAATAGAGGGAGAGAAAAGTATTTTCATTCATTCATCACATGCTTGTATTGAAGACATGAGTGGAGCACACTAGTCTCTTTCATTTGTACTATTTTTCATTGTACTTTATTTTTTCTATCTTGGAGTGCTAGGTTTCTTGGAGGAATTTCAAGGGAAGACTAGGGTTAGGGTTTCACCCTAAGGAGACAAACAAGACTAGGGTTTGTGATAGACCCTACGGTGGAAAATATATTATTTTATCTTGTAGCTCTCGCAAGAGAATAAGAATAGGTTTTGGTGGCATTTAGAAATATCGGTTTTGTTTTCTATGCTTCTCGTGGAGAAGAAAATGAGACATCTTTGACACTCGTGGGATGCAATTGTAGGTGCCAAAAAGGACATGTCAATGTCAATGATAGATTTGTTGAATATATTTGGTGGAGTGACCAACTTTGGTTAGAAATAATTCCTACTAGGAGTTGGTGGCTAAGATTTTGTATGGTTTCCCTAGCTATGATTTGGAGAGCTTGACTTGTTCTAGCCTTGTGATAAAACTATGCGATGTACTTGTGCTTCATCTCTTGTATATATATGAAGTTTCTAGTTGTCCAAATATTGTGTACTTGCATATTTGATTTTCAGCTTAAATTTTCTTCTTAATTGAGTAGAGTCCAAATTTTTTTGTTCATGCTAATTTGACATAACATATAGTTGAATTGGTCAATTGATTTAACACACTCGCCCATATCTTGAAGATAAAGGAGAATGTTTAGTTTTGTTACAATTTGTTTTAATAAGATAATTCATATCTATTATAAGCCTAGAAAAGTGCACCCTAAGGGATGTAGCATTATGGTATTGAAGTACAACTAAAACCGGGTTGAAATATTAATGCTATAATTTAATATTTTTTCTTGGCACTCTAAGGATGAAAATTCATAAGGAATGGATTCAAGAACCTCAATATTGAGGAGTAATTTCAAAAGTGTCATTTCAACAAAATTTCCATATGGTATCAAAAATTATTTTCCTACGATTACTCTCTTGGTGAAGAAGGATTTGGAATTTTAGTTGTATTGTACTTGGAAATGGTGATTGACCTAATACAAGTTTAATGGATGTGATACCCTAGGGTGCTTGAGAGAAGTCCTTGAACCCTTAAAGGGTTGTTCTACTTTATTTGTTGTTGATTTTTCTTTGAGGTGTGATTTAGATTTTAAATATAACTACTCTTGATATTAAAGAGTGTGACAAGTTAGATGGTGCTCCCAATTTCATCCTTGGAAGTTCATTTTGAAAATGCATTTAGAGGAGGTTGATATTTGGGAACATTTTGAAAAAGATATAGATGCACTTACTAGTTTGAAATTGTTGGTCATTCATGTTAAGGAGGCCAAGAAAAATATAATCATCCTTGATTTACTTAAGGATCACTTCATCCCTCACATTGCAAATAATACAATCAATAATGTTATACTTGAGGGTCCCATTGGTTTATATTAGATTTCTCTTGTCTCAACACAAAGTTTTTGGAGAAATAACCTTTCAACTATCTGCATAACATAGATACAGTGGCGAGCTACCTGGTCAGAGTTATAGAGTTGAGAGATTAGTTGGTTTCCATAGGGACAAAAGTGAAGGATAAGGTGTCCATTTACTTCAATTCACTTGCTCCATCTTGGATTTTTTTAGTCAAAGGTGATTGTGCTTGCGAGAATTTTTCCTTACTTTACAAAGCCTAAGGATAACCTTGTGCAAGAAGAGATTAAAGAAGTCATGTTCATAGAAACAAAATGAAGTATAAGGCCTAGCCCTCATTGGGAGGATGAGGAAGGGAAGCAAGTAAGGATACAAAGAAGTGTACAAACAAATATTCAAGACAAGGTAAGAAAGATTTGAGTAAGGTGAAATGTTTTAGGTGTCACTAGGTAGGACATTATGCCAACTAGTATTTGGAGAAGAAGGGGTAAGGCTAAGCTGTAGTAGGTTGCAAATAGTGTAGGTACTATAGAAAAAGTGGATGAGAGATAATCCATGTTTGAGATAGCCTTTTGTGTGGTCTCTTTTTTATATTCTAAAACTATGTCAAGTATTGGATGGTACCTGTGATGGCCCTTGGAATAACAACAATATTGTTACTGGATCCTTGGATTCTTACTTTACTTTATCAAACCGAGATTCATACAAACTTGAGAGGTGTTGTGAAATGTATATGCAGTATGCACTAACAATAATATATGTTTGAGATTGATCAAGGGTTGAAATGCATGGAATGGTGTAGGAAATTGAAATGACAAAAATAATATTTAAACTATTATTTGAATGAAATCACACCAAATTGGAAGAGAAGTAATCTATATTGCAGAGAAAGGAATTTATACTTATGGCATAAAATAAATCATACTAAACCTTGAAGATAAAAATGAATGTAATATATGAATTCTTTCTAGTGTAAGACAAAAAACTGTAATTAAAGAAGCTAAACTAATGCATGGACTAAATGAGTTACTTGATGTCTAACCCTTGGATGAAAATAAAGACATATGTCTCTTTATTGTTTGTTTCTATTTTCATGAAAATATGATTAAGCTAAATGGAAATATGGAGCTAAACAATCCTACATGAAGTTTCTACAAGAACTGTACAGTTTCTAAAGGAATTGTGACAACCCTACATGAAACTCCTATAGGAAGCCAAAAAGAAGTCTGAAAAGATAGTATGTGTCTTATGAAGTATAAACAAAGCTAGACTAAAATAAAATGGAATAGATATAAGGTTCTTAGCCTTGAAGAGACATCCAAGAGTGTTCCAATAGGCTATTGAATTTTTCTATAGGATACCTACTGGAACTAACTAGTTAATGACAAATTAACATAAATCAGAATTGATCATGCAAAACTATATTAATCTTCAAAAGATAATGAAATGATAACTAAACACTAATCAACATGCAAAAAACTAAAGAAATTGCAACATCGTCCTTGAGCCCTCTTGAGTGGGCCCTGCCCAATAAACACAAGGAACCTTGAGAAAAATCTAATAGGATGAAAAAAGGACCATCTTTATTCCATCAATATCAACAATACATCAAGAGAAACAAGGCTCTAAGTCTCCAACAAAAGTCTTCAGAGAAAAAATTAAAATAATATGATAAAAAATATGTCTTCTTCTCCCTAGGCTAGAGGTCTATATACAATATTGAGAACTTTACCTCTTTGCTTGAGTTGAGGAGAAAAATGGGGAAATATGGAATCTTAGTTAATCCTATCTGGATCTCGAACTGTTGCTGGCCAAGAGTGGATATTAATGAACAGAGAGTGCTCTAGAGGCAGGTGGGGACAAGGTCCTTCGATTCTTAGATGGAAACACCTTTAGGGAGACAAAATTCCTTGGTTCTAGGAGTCAACGCCCCTTTAGATCCCTTGGTTCATAGAGTTTGAATTGTTTGATTCTACACACATCCTTTGGCATAGATATTAGAACAAAAAGGCATGATATACACAAAATTCCACCTCAAATTTCATTCCCTAAGCAACATGCAAAAATATTCATGACGCACAATTAAATATGATCGAAAACAAGTATTAAGCCATATTATGGTGGAAAAATGTGCCTATGATGAGCCTTTGAGATAGGAAATAATTAGGCTCATCATCACCCCTCAATTGAAACTTTTCACACCCTTTGTGCAACCAAAATTGGTCCCTTTGTTCTTACTATTGTTGTTGTTGTCCACTAGGTTCCTGTCCATTGCTAGGTGGTTGTTCTGTTCATTGATGTTGCTATACAACATCTTCTTATTGTTAATTAGACTATTGTTCATTGATTTCATGCCTCATGTTTCATTCCACATATCTTGTGATGGCTTGTTACTCATGATATCCTTTGTCTTTCACTATTTTTTCCCACTCTGCTTCTTCCTTTCTTGTGTTGAGGTCAACCACAGGTGCTACAGGGAAAAGGAATGGGGGAATCATCCTCAACCCAATCCAATTTGTTTTCATCTTCCTTAGAGTATATTTGTAGCAAGGTTGTTGATTAAGGTTGGTTGTCATTGATGTCAACCCTTGAAGAAAGTCCGGTAGCAAATTCTTGTAACACAAAGGTTTGGGTAATGGACCCAAGGTTGTTTCATGTATAATGGTATGAGTTTTAATATATTTGAACGTAATACTATTCTATATGGATATTACATGTCATGTCATTTCTGGTGGTATGTGGAACATCACATAACTCCTCACGGTTTGAGAGTTATGGACTTACAAAGTTGGAGGACCCTCATATGTTGGCTTGAAGCTCCAAAAGGTCAAATAAGTGAAAGATCTTGCAAAGAAGAAATTAATATTTAAATGATAAATTAAAGTGACAAAGTCAAGAAGGATTATTTAAATAATAAAGTGAAGTGACAAAATCAAAGAAGATTATTTAAATGATAAAGTGAGGTGACAAAGTCAAGGAGGAATATTTAAATGATAAAATAATGGAGAACTTTCTAATTATGGAAAGTGGTTAACCCTAAAAATGAGGAAAATAGGTTAAGTGACCTATAAGTGGGTTAAGTGACCTAGAAATAGTTTAAGTGACCTAGAAATGGGTTAAGTGACCTAGAATATGGAGAGTATAAATAAGAGGCAAGGCTCTCTCATTTTACATCACACTTGAGCATATTGAATATCTATAGGTGACTGAGGTAACCAAAGGGTATCTAAGCCGAATTTCAGAGGGAAGGTGAAGAAAAGAAGGCCGAAATTCAAGGGAGGATAAATTATTTTGATGATTCTTTCTAAGGTGTTTCGGGTAAAAACATCATCACTTATTCATAACAGATCCAAATGCAGTAAGACCAAATGTGTTGGTTAGAGTACAGTTTGTAGTATGTAGTGTAACATTTTCAGATCGATTCAACAAATATTTCGTGTGGGGCATGCTCTACAAGGTCTCTCTCTAGAATAAGCCATAATTCAACAAGGCATGTGATCATATACACTAGGTCTATTGTAGAGTTACAAATCATATTTGGATGATGATATTGATGAGAGATTTTGGTTGAGGTACATGGTTGAGACAAGTAGTTGATGAGTTGGCACATACATGAGGTGTATAATTGATGATATCGATGAATCATAGTTGATGAGTAGTTGACACATGATTGGTACATGCTTGGTACATGGTTGGATGCACTTGTTTATGGTACAAGTTGATTACAGGTTGTTTGGTACAAGTTGGTGCATGGTTTATGCACTTGTTTATGGTATAGGTTGATTATAGGTTGAGGTACAGGTTGATGCTTGGTTGATGCATGGTTCAGGTTTATTGGCACATGTTTACATTGGTATATCTCAAAGTGATAGTGTGACAGTGGTTCCATCATTCTACTTATACTTCAGGGCGGTTGGATGGGACAAGGACAGGTGGTTGTAGCCACCTTCTGGTTGTAGCCGGAGAACATAGGGGGTTGTAGACTCCTTCTGGTTGTAGCCAAAGAATAGGGGAGTTGGAGCTTCCTTCAGGTTGTAGCCTGAGAAACAAGGGGGTTGGATCCTCCTTCCAGTTGCAACTGGAAAACAAAGAAAGTTGGTGCTTCCAATGAATGTAATTCTTCAAGACATATAATAAAAATCATTTCGTGGTTTTCTCCCACTTTGGGTTTCCACACAAAACATTGGAGTATTGTGTATGTGTATGATTGTTCATTTGTTCATTGCTTATTTACTCTGCAGTTATTGCATGATAATGCTACATTGATATAACATTTGGATTATATGGTTAAAAAGGATTATATTTCTCTATTACTGATTCACCCCCCTCTCAGTAATCCAACAATTGGAATCAGAGCAGGTTCCTTCATAAATCAGTTTAACCACTGAAAGGTAGATCATGGAGAGAAACAAGTTGTATAAAAATGGAATACCAGAGTTCAATGGACAAAAGTATGCATTTTGGAGCATAAGGATGAAAACATATATACAGGTACAGGGATTTGAAATTCGACAATCAATTGTAGATGGATACACAACACCAACAGTTCCACCAACAAATGAAAAAGCAATGAAAATCGTTCAGAATAATTCCAAAGCCAAAAATGCACTTCTGAATGGTCTTAGTGAAACAATATTCACCAAAGTTGCACATTGTAAATCCGCTAAAGAGATTTGGGACAAACTTCAAAATATTTATGAAGGAGATTCAAAAGTAAAAGAAGTAAAGCTTCAAACTTACAGAGGTCAATTCGAACAACTTAAGATGAAGGAAGATGAGAATATTGCAACTTACTTTTTATGAGTTGATGAAAAAATAATTGCAATCATAGGATTGGGAGAAGAAATCAAAGAATCTGTAATTGTTCAAAAAGTACTAAGATCTCTTCCTATGAGATTTTACCCTAAAATATCAACACTATAAGAAAGATCAGATCTAAACTCAATAAGCATGGACGAAATACATGGAATCTTCATAGCATATGAAATGAGAACTGAACAGGAAAATCCAGATATAAAAGAAGCAGACTTCAAAGCATCCAAAAAGTCAAAGCAAAAGGGAAGGAAAAAATAAGAACATAGAAACAACAGTGACGTCTCGAAAGATGATGAAGAAGTGGCCAACTTTGTCAAAAGACTGAACAAGGGAACAAACGGTAGGTATAGATGTAAGGTTCCTTTAATTTGTTTTAATTTTGATGGTATTGGTCATTTTTCTAACCAATGTCCTTATAAGAAAAAGAGAAATGATGAAGGTTACTCAAAAGGAAAACAAACATATAAAGGCAAAAGAACCACAAAGAAAGTTTTCAAGAAAATCTTATGCACCAAAGAAGACATCTCATCATCAGATGAAGATGAAGTCAGTAACAATGAGACATAAAAAGTTCTATTCATGGAAGTAGAAGACTCTCATAAAGAAGACTCTGAAGAAGAATATGAAGAAGCCAAAGAAGAATATGAAGAAGTCGAAGAATAAATTGAAGAGGCAGAAGTTGAATACCGAGAGGAATTAATGTGTGCCATAGAAGTTATCAGAAGAGAAAAGAAGAAAAACAAGAAACTACAAGCATAACTAGACAAGAAAGAAGACACTCAAGAACTAGAACAAATGATCACAAATTTGAAGGTTCAAATAGAAGAAGATAAAA
>JASDQU010301851.1:0-13862 GCA_032191745.1 Picea mariana
CGTTGTCACCACTGGTCACCACGCCAGGACAATGTCCCCCAGCTATTCTCTTGAAAAGAAAAAGCAATAAGACAAAGAATAAAAGGCATTGAATGGGCTAGAAAACAATGGCATCCATGACAAGGTGCAGCTCGCCCTATATAGAGGCACCCACAGGCAAGACTTACATTTCCCTATTATCACTGCACCCTTTGCCCAAACATTCCCCCTGCACCATTTCACGCACTTACATGACCTAGATTAGTCTTCACCTAGGAAACACCCCAAACTTGAGGAGGATTAGCCCAATAGGACATCCTGAGACCCTCTCCAAACCTGGCTTGTTAAACTGCATAATGTCTTTGATCATTTGTCTGGGTAAAGGGGGGTTTGATGCACATGTTTGGGTAATTTGATTATTGGATGTGATTGACATTGCTATGATCCCTGTGACTTATGAGCCCATGGAGGGCGTACTTGTTGTTGTTGCAGGACCATGCCCAATGGATAGGTACATATGGTGAGATGATTAGCTCGAACCTCCATGGGGCTAAAAGCCTAGTAGATGGATCTTGTGACCCCAACGAGGGGCATAGAAACACCATAGGATGGCACCAGGAAGGAAGAAGGGCATTTCCCCTGAGACACTCTAGCAGGCCTAGACCCAGGGAGGTATTTCCCTTCCACCATCATGTCGGCTCTTGAAGGCGCCTTACGTCATCATGTTGACCCTTGATGTCATCCAGTTAAGGTTTGGCATTTATGAGGACAGTTTGCTGCTAGTTGGCATGTGTGGCAGCATTTGAGGCCTCTAAAGGCCTAGCGTTTTGCATTTGAGGCCTAGCGTTCCATGTTGGGGGTCTAACGTCACCGTAGAAGGGCATGACGTCATCTCTAAAGTGAAATTAGGGTTTAAATTATTGATTTTATGTAAAAACTGGATTTTTTATGTAATTTGGCCATATCGGCCTTTTATGACCTAAAAGAAAATTAAAGGTCATTGATATTGTATAAATAAGAGATAAAACTCTCATATTTTATCATCATTGACTCATCACACAAGTGGTGGTCTGAAATGTTGTTTTTCTTCATATGAGATATAATCGATATATTATTATGATGAGTGTTCCATATATAGGGAACATATGGTGACCATCCATGAAATGATGTGTCCCTTGAATAATCAGTAACTATTTATTATTATCATTTACTTATTATATATGATATTTAATAATCTATAATTATATTATTAATTATTATTCTAAGAGAATGTCTTCCCGATGTTGTCCAAACATCAACACTCCCTCACAACGAGGGAGACATTTTGCATCATGCCAAGCTTGTCTCTGAAGTATACAAACTTCATCCTAGACTCATTACACTTGTCTGTCAGTCTTGAGAGACGTCTCTCTCCCACCTAAACCAAGGAGAAACTCCTTCTGTGGCTCTCCCTCTGAGCCAATTAACTCTCTCTAAGATCAGGATCACTCTGGGTCCGCATGTAATAACATATAGCATCTTCAGTCTTTATCATTCCTTGTCAAATCACCAAGACTAGGACAAAGACCACACCAGGATCTGTCACTGCAAGTACACACCTGTGAGCGAATGTTAGCCTGATGCTAACTGACACGTGGAAAGCACTTCAAGCACCTTGAGTCTGTATTATTCCTTGTCATGATCAAGGAAGGACTACGTCTGGGCCCATTTACCACAAGTGCACCTTTATGRTAAATGTAACCTGTCTCCCTTGGTCTACAGCCGAATCTAGGAGAAGTTACACCCGATGYTGAAACATCAACACTCCCTCTTAGCTAGGGARGTATCTTTCCATAGTAGTACACAATTATTGTCCAAAGGCACACAGTCTCTGCCAGTGGTACACAACCACCATAGTAGCAAAAGGTTTGTCACACATGGCACTCCCATGTGGACTTCTAGAGGCTACACCCTCTAGAAACACTAGGGTCAACTCCCATAGTGTGTGACGTCAAGGATCAACTCCCTTGACATGTCCTCATGTGCTCTCCACAAGGGACATTGGGCTATAAGCCCAAATGCACTTATCCCTTCTCGAATAAGTGTCCTCACAGATCAACTCAATTCAATTCACAGAGGAGTACAATCTGGAGAATGTTTGTCACACATGGCACTCCCATGTGGACTTCTAGAGGCTATACCCTCTAAAAACACTAGGGTCAACTCCCATAGTGTGTGACGTCAAGGGTCAACTCTCTTGACATGTCCACATRTGCTCTCCACATGGGACGTGTCCTCATGTGCTCTCCACAAGGGACGTTGGGCTATAAGCCCAAACGCACTTATCCCTTCTCRGACAAGTGTCCCACTTATCCCTTCTTGGATAACTGTCATCACAGATCAACTCAACTCAGTCATAGAGGAGTACGATCTGGAGAATGTCTCAGGAAGATGAAAACATCAACACTCCCTCTCGGTGAGGGAGGCATTCTCTGCCACACCAAGTCTGTCACAGAAATACTTGAATTTCGTCTCGGTTTGGTAAGAACATCAGCAACTTGCTCATCTGTAGGAAGGTACAACACCAGTACTTTCTTCCTCTGCACCATGTCTCGGATGTAACGGTACTTGATCTCAATGTGGTTCGATTTGTCATGAAACACTAGATTCTTTGAGATCTTCACACAACTTTGGTTACAATAATGAATAATGGTGGAATCCAGCACATGTTCGGATAAATCTGTAAGGAGCTTGCGAAGCCACACTACTTCACGAACTGACATACTTAATGCAATGTACTCTGCTTCTATTGTGCTCAAAGAAGCATAAGTTTGTTTCCTACTACACCAGGAAACCATGGAAGATCTCAAAGTGAAGCAACACTCGAAGGTGCTCTTTTTGTCCACTGCGCTCCATGCCCAATCAGAGTCAATATATTCTTTCCATATCACATCAATACTGGAAGTATATCTCAAACCATGTCCAACTGTGCCTCCCAGGTATCTCAACACATGCTTCGCAACAATCTAGTGGATCTATCTCGACTGACTCATAAACTGGCTAAGTGCACTCACTAAATAGCAAATATTTCGTCTAGTGTTAACCAGATACATCAATGATCCAATCAGTTGTCTGTATAGAGTCTGATCAATTTTGTCAGAATCGGAAAAAGACACACTTAGTTTCTTCAGATTTGTCACCATTGGTGTAGCCACATGCTTCAAGTTCAACATCCCAAACTTCTTTAATAGCTCAACTATGTACTTCCCCTGACTCAGGAAAATATCATCAGTTCTCTGCCACACCTCTAGTCCCGAGAAGTAGTGCATCATACCAAGGTCCTTCATCTCAAGCTTAGAGGCCAACGCATACTTGCATTCAACAATAAGGCTCTCTGTACCGGTGAGGAATAAATCATCAACGTAGAGGACTAAAATCAGGGACTTGCCATTAACAGTCTTGTAGTATAGGCTGGGATCGACAACACTTTTGTTGAAGCCCAAAAATCATCAAGTGTCCATCAATCCTTGCATACCAAGCTCGAGGTGGTTGCTTAAGTCCATACAAGGCCATCTTCAACCTGCACACATGAGACTCCTTCACATGTATCACGAAACCATCTGGATGCTCGATGTATACTTCTTCCTCAATCTCTCCATTGAGAAAGGTTGTCTTTACATCCATCTGATGTACTCTCTAACCCATGGATGTTGCAGGGGAAATAATCATCCGGATAGAAGTGTATCGAGCAACAGGAGCAAATGTCTCCTCATAATCTATTCCCTCCACCTGAGAGAATCTTCTAGCAACAAATCTCGTTTTGTACCTCTCGATGCTCCCGTCAACTGTGTGTTTGATCTTGTAGATCCATTTGGAAGTCACTACAGACTTCCCCTCAGGTCTCGAAACAATATCCCACACATCATTCTTCATGATGTATTGATACTCCTCCATCATGACATCTCTCCATACTGGATGACTAGTTGCCTCCTCATAACAGGAAGGCTCAAAATGAATGATGTGGCTCATAGTTGCGCCATAGCATGAATATCTTTGAGGTATCTTGCTCACTCGGAAGGTACCACGAGGAGCTACATATCCTTCAACCTCTTGCAGAGTCTAACGAGCCCATGTAGGTCTCTTCCGAACTACTACAATATCTCTGAGAACATCAACTGGAGCTACAGGATCAACAGGATCAATTGGATCAATTTGATCAATCTCCATGTGAGATCCTCTAGATTTCTTTAAAGGATACCTCCTCCTCAAAGGTAATAGCTCTGCTCACTTTAATCTGTCTCTGACCAAGGATGTAGATCCGGTATTCCTTCGAAGACTCATTGTACCCCACAAATGTACCCTTTCTGCTTTGAAGGGTCTAGCTTGATTCTTTTTTCCTTCGGTACATGAATGTATACTGGACACCCAAATATCTTGAAGTGTCCAACCTCAGGCTTCACTTCGGTGAAGGCCTCCTCGGGCATCATGTTCCTCAAAGTCTTATGAGGACTTTTGTTCTGAACATACATTGTCGTCATGGATTCCTTTGCCCAGAGAAACATAGGTAAATGTTGATCATGCTAAGTCATCTTGGACCATACTTGATATATCGAGGTTCCCTCATGAAACCAATGTCTCAGGAAGTTGAAAAACATCAACACTCCCTCTGAAGCTGGAGGTGACTCCTCCTCTGTCTCTGCTCCCTCTGACACTAAGGGTAGTTCTTCCTCCTTCTCTGGAGGTAACTCAATCTCTACTCCCTCTGGATGTAGTACTGCCTCCCTCTCTGGGAATGCCTCTACATACACTGGAATTGTTTCCATGCCTGCTTCCTCAACATCTCGACTCGTGTATTGGGACTACTACACCTACTCCCTCTGAGTCTCATAATATGTTTTCCTCCTCTACTGGATCTACCATAGTTGTGCTACAGTCGATCTTGACTCGTATCCATGATCATTGGAATTGTCTCTGTTATCTGGCATGGTCCTGTCCTGGGAGGTACATTGCTCCTAGAGACTTCTTGTCTCTAAGCATCGTGTCTGGCAATGTCTCTCCTTGATATCATGTTGGAAGGTCTTTCCCTCCATGTCTTCTTCCTGCAACCGTCATTATGGCTCCTTCTCAGAGATATTACATGTGACCTTCCCGGAACAAGAAACAAGAACAACAACTATCTTAGAGGAGATCAATTTATTTTGTGCACAACTATATACAGTGACCCTCCAAATAACGTCTTCTACTATGACCAACACACATCCATCATATACTCTATGTCATACAGCTACCAACACACATCCAGCATGTGCTCAATGTCATACGACTACCAACACACATCCATCACATACTCGATGTCATACGACTAACCATATTGATTTTCTAGTGTTAAATTAAACAAACACAATTTTCCACAAGTGGTAATTACTTCCAATGGTATATGATATTACATTAGTAAACACTAGAGCCTCAGTAAGAACTCAGAAAATTTCAACTTCTTAGCCTCTTCCTTAGATCACGTATCCCACGTGTGAGAGAGAAAAAATACGTGTGTCTATTGTTGTGTCTTTCAAGTGTCTTTTTATAGTAATATTAGATTGATCCAAAAAAAAAAAGTCTCTTTGAAAAATTAAATTTAAAATTAAATTCAATTTTCTTTCTTATAAATAGTTGGAGAATACCTCTATAACTAACCAAAGATTAATTTGGTTATAATCCATCCACATAGCATTTGACTTTGATAAATTGTTCCTCCATAATTCATGTGATTCTTTGCATAAATATAGGTAAAAGTAAATATGCATTACATTCCTCATACTTAGGATTACATTCCTCATATTTAGGTAATTAGACATTTTTACTAGAAATTACTGCCCACCATAATTTATGGAATTCTTTCTATAATTTAGGTAGGAGTAAAAACGTAAATATGTTGTACATAGAGATTGTAACAACCCCATAAATTTAACACTCCCAACATTTTACTCTACTCTTATTTTCCTAGGCCCTCTTGTGAAGGAGTCAAGCCCAGTCTCGCTTTGATACCATGTTGTTTTTCTTCATATGAGATATAATCGATATATTATTACAATGATGAGTGTTCCATATATAGGGAATGTTATCCCCTAACCTAGGGATAACTAAGGAGATTATGTCTCGAGGCCCACAGGTCCTAGACATGGAGTACCGAGAGCCAGATCGACTTGAGTGTGGCCCTGGAGGGCCCATCCTTTCATTCTTCAGCGCCTCCACTTTGTCAGCAGTAGCAGCATCCATCACCTCGGCCTGGTCTTGCAGCAGAGATGGATCTTGCTCCATGAGGTAATGAATCCGGGTATCATGGTATGTGTCACTCTGATCCTCAAAACCTTTGAATATGTGCATTTAATTCTTGTTGCTTCTAACGTGTGCTTGGATCTTATGCTTTTCCACTTGACCACACCTGGGGGGCAATGACAGAATGCCCTAGTAAGATGGTACCCATAGGGTTTGAGTTGCCACTGGGGGGATTCATGAAAGGCCATCGTCTGCTCCCACCATACTTACCACTGTTCATCTTTTTCCCACTCATACATCCCATTACACTGGTTCGGGCATTGGGTTGGCCAAATATCTAAGGGTTGTACCTCGCCTTGTGGGAAGAAGTAGTAGCTGGCAAAAGTTAAAAGCCAAAAGAATGAAACCTTGAGATGCTTCGCCCAGGGATCCCCGAGAAAGCAATAAAAAGCTTCTCAGCAAGAAATAGAGGGACCCATAAAAATAATAAAACAAGACCTAGTTAGAGGATAGGGGGTCTCATCAGAAGACAGCCTATTAGGTCCATGGGCATCTAGCGGTATGACACTACCAACAACTGATCACCATGCCAGGGTAGTGGCTCTTGGTGGCAYAGCCAAGAGAAAGGGGGTCTCATCACGAGCCAGCCTTCTCATTTCCATGAAATGCTTGTGGGTAACATTGCCACCACTGGTCACCACGCCAGGGCAGTGTCCCCTAACTAGCCTCTTGAAAGAAAAAGCAATAAGAATAAAGATAAAAGGCATGAATGGGCTTGGAAACATTCGCATCCATGACAGGTGCAGCTCACCCTCTTCAGAGGCACCCACAGGTAAGCCATACATTTCCCTGCTTTCACTGCACCCCTTGCCCAGACATCCCTTACCACCTCATCCACTCACATGGCCTAGATTGACTTCCCCTGAAAATATCCCACATCCAACGAGCATTAGCCCAATAGGACGTCCTAACGTTTCCTCCAAACTTAGCTTGTAGATTAGTATAATGTCTTTGAGCACTTGTCCGAGTAAAGGGGGTTTTACGAACATGTTTAATAAACTTGATGATTAGATGTGATTGACATTGCTATGATCCTTGTGACTTATGAGCCCATGGAGGGCGTATATGTTGATGTTGCAGGGCCACACACAATGGACATGTACACATGGGGAGATGATTAGTTCGGACCTCCATGGAGCTAAAATCCCACCAGATGGATATTGAGACCCCAGCAGGGGGTAGAGACAGATCAGAGGATTGCATCAGAGAGAGCAGAGGACGTTTCACCAGGGGCAGCCTGGCAGGCCTAGACCCAGGGGGGTTGTGCCATTTCCATCATGATGTAGGCCTTGGAAGGCCCATGACGTCACACACGTCACCCATGATGTCATCCAGCATTTTGAGATGTTTTGGAGGCAGTTGTGTGCCAAGTGGCACATGTGGCAGGCTCCTGAGGCCCAAGAAGGCCTAACGTTTTTCTCTAGGAAGCCAACGTTGCCCAAAAAAGGGCCTAAAGTCACCCTAAAAGGACATGAAGTCACCTTAGCAGCTTGATTTAGGGTTTATTTGTGACATTTAATGTAAAAACTGGATATTATTTGTAATTGGCCATGTCGACCGTTTTGACCTAATTTTGGTCTTTAGTATTGTATAAATAAGGGGAAATTACCTCTTATTATTCATCATCTTTCACTCACACTTGTGAGGTCTGAAATTTGCGCCCTACTTAGGGTTTTGTGACTGACATTTAGTGCGCACTTGTTGAAGGAAGGCTAATCTTGGTGTTTTGGGGCATTTTCTTGGTGGAAAGTCTACAACTAAGTGATATGCTAGATTATTCTTGGTGAATGTAAGTAAAATTCTGCAATTCTTCTTTCTTTTGAATGGTTATAGTATCTTTACTTTGCATTTTGCTAAAGATTATGAAATTGCTAGCTTAAAACCCTAGGAGATTAAGCACATGTTATTGTCCTTATCTCAATTGCTATCCACCTACTAGATTGTGCCAAGGAGTCGTTTTTCTTGAAGCCATTGCTAAGGGCCTTGCCATTGCAACACCCTAGCACTTGTTGTTTTATATTAGCCGTCACTTGCTTCATCTTTGAGTTAAAGAGGGAGGAAAATCTACTAAGACCTAGGGTTACCTACACCTTAGTAGTCATTTTCCCCTAGGGTTTGGTGGTTGAAGCCTTGGCTTACCAACACTTCATTCATCAACCCCTCTTGTCTTTGGCTCTCCTATTATCATCATGTTTCTTCAACATTTGCTGCCACTTTATTGACTCCATTTGCCCTAAGAAAGCACTAGTCTAAGTCCTCCATTGAGTAATTGATCAACATAACCTTCAAAACCTATTCTTTGAACAACCTACTAACACTTTCTAACCCTAGAATAGCTTGATCTACTAACCTACTTGCTGTTGTTACTAAAGTAAGTTACAGCCATTTAATGCAGCATTAAAAGCTCRTAAAGCAATTGTAAAGGCTGAATTATACTTTGTCTTATGTGCTTCTGTCAAATGCTAATGTTATGACTTCAATGGTTAATGGTTTTTAGTCATTTTGAAGCTAGTTTTAAGACATTTTATGTGAAGTATTGCTCTATAAACATTGTTGTTATAAGATTTATGTTTACTTCACCATATTCAGCAAATTGTTTTATTTAAGAAAATCAATGGTTTTATGAAGTGCTAACCAGCAAGTGCTCTTGCAAATATATAGTTTTTTTGTTGCTTTGTTCCGGGCAAGTACACTTCTAGCATATTGTCTCTTCATTGGTTATTTAAACCCGGACTTTCTGATCGGTGGTGACTTGTGAGAGGGGACCTTTTACCTAACTACTTTCCCTTTGCCTTCTCAAAACCCCAAGTCATCGGGGACGTCTCCCCTGGGCCTACCACCCTAAATAGAAAGAGAGACATCCTATTGAGGTGACAGTGATAAGATAGTCTCTCGTTACACCAATTTGTTTTCCTTTTACCTTCTCTTCTATCAAAGTACAAATTGTGCGATAACAGGGAACATATGGTGACCATCCATGAAAGGATGCATCCCTTGAATAATCAATAACTATTTATTATTATCATTTACTTACTATATATGATATTTAATAATCAATAATTATATTTTTAATTATTATTCTAAGAGAATGTCTTCCCGATGTTGTCCAAACATCAACATGAAATTCGACCGTCTTTAAGGTTTATTGGCTGAAATTTAGTGGTGCACACTTCTTGGAGGAGGCATTTCTTGGTGTACTTTGGCAATTTTTCATGTGGAGAATCTTCAACTAGGTTTTTTGCTTGATTATTCTTGGTGAAGTAAGTGGAAAATCTGCATTTCTTTATTGTGAATGAATGCTACCGGTTAATTTTGCTTGTTTTTGTCTAAGATTATGAAATTGCTTGTTTGAAACCCTAGGAGAAAGACATATGTTACTATATTTTTCTCTATAGTCTTCCATGTGTTAAAATTTCTTGAAAGGCGCCTATCTTGAAGTAGATACTAGAACCCTACCATTGTAGCACTCTAGAAACCCTACTTCCATGCCTAATTGAATATTTTATTACAATTTTTTCAAGGAAAGGAGAAATTGCTAGGGCCTAACCTTTGTTACTTTCTAGCAATTATCTCTTGGAGATGGATTTTTGAGGCCTTGGGATACCAACACCTTTCTTATCCTCTCCATCCCTTTGACATATCATTATCATTGGTATCTTTTCCTCTAAGATTTGTCGTTGCCATTATTGACTCCAATACCCTAGAAAGGAACTAGTCTACCATCTACAAGTGTTGATTGATCAAACAAACACTCAATCTTTTATCCTTGAAACTTTTACTAACATTTGCTAACCCTAAACTAGACTAACTCCTTTGCTAACTTGTTGTTGTTGCAAACCATTGCTACAGCCATACAAACATACATTGAATAGATACATTTCCCTACATAACTTGCACTTAACTCATTCCAAACTCAATTGTGATAATTGCTAGTCAATCTGTTAGGTGAGTGCTAACTTTGTATGGTGTTTTCTTGCACTTTTGACCATTAGAATTTGTTGTTGTTGAAAAAGATTAATACATCCATCTAACTGCATCAAATTCTCTGCAAAAGTGATGTTAAAAGCTAGCTAAACATTGTCAACTTTGCTTGTGACACTTTATTATCAATTTGTCTAGTCAAAGTACATTTTCTTGTCTTTTTCAAGCAATTTCAAGGTTGTGGCTGTTACAAAATATTAATTGTTGTTATAAACTGTTGCATTGCTGCAAATTCATATCAGCGAGCTTACTTTTTTGAAGGTTCATTGTCTTGTGAAGCACTAACAATCATTTTGGTACTTGGAAAGTGCCCCTATTTGCCTTGTTGTCTTGTTCTGGGCAGGTACATAATATTATCTATTTGCTTCATCTCTATAAGACATAAAGAACCCTTTGATTGGAGTGATCTGTGAGAAGGGAAGGGTTTACTTGTGATTACTTGCCTTAGCCTTCTCAAACCCCCAGGTCACCGGGGACGTCTCCCCTGGGGTAGTCTTGACATACTCCTAAATAGAAAGGGATCTCCTATTAAGGTGGCAGTGATAGGTTATTCCTAGTTACGCCAATTGTGTACCCACTTGCCTTGGGCTTTGGAGCAAATACAAATTGTGCGATAACAAGTCCATCATGAAGAATTATGTGTGGGATATTGTTCTGAGACCTGAGGGGAAGTCTGTGGTAACTTCCAAGTGGATCTATAAGATCAAACACACAGCTGGCAGGAGCATCGAGAAGCACAAAGCGAGATTTGTGGCTAGAGGATTCTCTTAGGTAGATGGAATAGACTATGAGGAGACATTTGCTCCTGTTGCTCGATACACCTCCATNCGAGAAGCACAAAGCGAGATTTGTGGCTAGAGGATTCTCTTAGGTAGATGGAATAGACTATGAAGAGACATTTGCTCCTGTTGCTCGATACACCTCCATTTGAACGATCATTTCCCTTGCTTCAGCCATGAGTTGGAGACTACATCAGATGGATGTGAAGATAGCCTTCCTCAAATGAGAGATTGAGGAAGAAGTGTACATCGAGCAGCGAGACAGTTTTGTGATTCATGGGAAGGAGTCCTATGTGTGCAAGTTGAAGAAGGCCCTGTATGGACTCAAGCAGGCACCTTGAGCTTGGTATGCGAGGATTGATGTATACCTGATGAGTTTGGGCTTCAGCAAGAGTGTTGCCAATGCCAACCTGTACTATAAGGTTGTTAATGGTGAGTCCCTGATTTTGATCTTGTACGTTGATGATTTATTTCTCACTGGAGCAGAGAGCCTCATTGTTTGGTGCAAATATGAGTTGGCCTCTGAGTTTGAAATGAAAGATCTTGGGATTTGGGATGTTGGACTGTAAGTCCATGGCTACACCGATGGTGTCAAATCTAAAGAAGTTGAGTGAGTCTTCTTCCAATTCATATTTGATTGATCTGACTATGTACAAGTAGTTGATTGGATCATTGATGTATCAGGTTAACACCAGACCAAATATTTGTTATGTAGTGAGTGCACTTAGCCAGTTCATGAGTCAGCCAAAACATATGCATTGCGTGGCTGCGAAACATGTGTTGAGATACTTTCGAGGCATAGTAGGATATGGCCTAAGATATGCTTCCAGTGTTGACATGAGATTGCAGGGATATGTTGATTATGATTGGGCAGGGAGTGTTGTAAACAGGAAGAGCACCTCCGGGTGTTGCTTCAGTTTGGGGTCTTCCATGGTTTCCTGGTGTAGCAGGAAACAGACTTCTGCGGCTTTGAGTATCGCTGAAGCCGAACATATTGTAGTGTGTATGGAAGCTCGTGAAGCAGTGTGGCTCTGGAAGCTCCTTGTGGGATTTTTTGGGCACATGCTGGATCCCACCATGATTCATTGTGATAACCAGAGTTGTATGAAGCTCTCAAAGAATCCAATATCTCATGACAAATCGAAACATGTTGAAATCAAGTTTCATTACATTAGAGACATGGTGCAGAGGAAAGCAGTACTGGTACAGTACCTTCCTACAGATGAGCAAATTACAGATCTTCTCACCAAGCCCCTTGCCAAGTCAAAGTTCGAGTTCTTCCGTGATAAATTTGGCGTGGTAGAGATTGCCCCTCTCGTTAAGAGGGAGTGTTGATGGTTGCAGCTTCGTGAGACATTCTCCAGGTCGTACTCCTCAATGGACTGAGCTGGGTTGACCTATGATGATACTCCTCGATGGACTAAGTTGAGTATAACACTTATCGATGGACTGATAAGTTGTATTGGGTTGGTGCCTAGCGACCCTTGGGTTGTAGCCCATGTGGTTGGGATATAGTTGTACTGGGTTGGTGCCCAACAACCCTTGGGTTGTAGCCCATGTAGTTTGGATATAGTTGTACTGGGTTGGTGCCCAGCGACCCTTGGGTTGTAGCCCATGCGGTTGGGATATTATGGGTTGTATCCCATCGTCCCTTATGGTTGTAGCCCTTGAGGACTCATCCATATGGTTGTAGCCTATGTGACGCAATGATGACGATAGTATCACATGGTGGTTTTAGCCCGTGTGAGCCCACATGAGGTTGTAGCCCTTGTGGACGTCTTGTGGTTGTAGCCCTTGACGTATGGATGATGATGACACACTATGAGGTTGTAGCCCTAGTGTCTTCTAGTGGGTCGGAGCCCCTAGAGGAGCTTGAGAATGTCCACATTGGTTGTAGCCATGTGTGACTATGGAGATGCTACCAGTAGCATGGTCTGCGTGACCATGGCGTGGTCTGAGGACCATGGCATAGCCTGCGGGGCTATGAGGACCTAAGGAGAACATCATGGAGAATACCTCCCTAGCTAAGAGGGAGTGTTGATGTTTTTGGTAGCAGCGAAAGCTATTCACCTCCGGGACAACTTTTCTTAGAGATGAAGATGTCAAGAAGTCAAAGAAAACCATTAAACAGTTCGAAGAAGCCCCGGAATAAATTAGAAGATCCCAGAAGAGAAGTCGACCCCATAGAAAAATAATAAAGAAGAAATATAATGCTCCAGAAGTAAAGTCGGCCCCACAAGAAAAAGACAAAGTGAAAATATAATTTCTAGAAGACAAGTCAGCGCTATTGAAGAGACACATGTTCGGAAAAGACATCTGCCCAGTCCAATATAAATAAAAGTGACAGCTTCCTCATTTTTCACATACATTCACTCTTCCATAGTGCAAGTCTAGTGGAGAGCAATAGTAGCATTTGTTGTCCAGCTAAGAAGGAAGAATGACGCAAGCCTAGTAGCAACTGCATTCCAAAAGGAAAAAAGGCGCAGGTTGGCTAGGATTTCTTCATAACCCTCACTAGGGTTTATCTCTGTTGTCTTGGTGGTGCACTGGTGGAGGCAAGATACTCTAGCACTGTGGCTAAGGGTTGTTGCAACTATATTGTTGGGTTATCTCTTGTGAAGATAAGTGCATATTGTTGGGATTCTTCTTTGTTGGCTTTCTCTAGTGAATAGAGCTTGCTCATGGTTATATTGTATTGGCAAGGATATTCTCTCTAAAAAAAAGTTTGTTGGGTTTTCTCCCCTTGTGAAGAAGGGTTTCCCAGGATAAATCTTTGTGTCTTCTTGTGCTTGTTTATATTTCAGTATATGA
>JASDQU010301853.1:0-13666 GCA_032191745.1 Picea mariana
CTTCTAATAAAGCGCCCCCCTTATAGAGGGTGGGAAGGGGAGGCTTTATTAGAAGAAATTATAGGGGGGATTTATTAGAAGAAATTATGGTGGGAGGGGAGGGCTTTATTAGAAGAAATTATATAAGGGGTGGGAGGGTGGGGATTTATTAGAAGAAATTATATTATAATTTCTTCTAATAAAACCAGCCCCCCCACCCTCGAGATCAGAGTTACCACCAAAACCTTGGTCACACACTTTTCCTCAATATTTAAGGAGATTTAGTAAGCCAATGCAACTTAGTCACTTTTAACTACAAGAACCAAGTTGATCATAGTGAGATACTCATAATGGGTTGTTGAGGTATTGTGAATACTTGTTCAACTTATAGAAATCTTAGGAATGTTAGTACTTTAATATGAATCACAATGTGTTCTAATTTAACTTGATGAAAGTAAATTGAATACATTAACATCAACAATAAATAAAGAGACATCCCAAAATAAATAACAAGGAAAAACACAAGAAATTGGCTCATTTATTCCTTATACAAAAGAATGATCTACAAACAATGGCATGATATTAGATTGGAGTGGAGTAGGATATTGTTGTGACTAAAACTATAATAATAGTTGTGCAAAGCTCAATCCCATTATAAAGTACCAGTAGACTCATTACCGAAAACTTAATTATCATTTATAAATAGAGTGATGCCTATTTGTACATGAAAGGATGTGAAAATATGATTAATGAGACAATGACAAAGGGAACATCAATGATTCCAAATAAGGGAAAGAGATCTCATGTGATCCAGATTAATTTTTAGAAACGAAATGAAAGCGGAGATATTACAATGAAATACACATAAATATTGCTAGAAACAAAGAAATACAGTAATACATGATTTCTATTAATGAAAGAAATGTACAGAGACAGTAAAAATCTAGAGTGAAAGACTCGCTAGAATGGTGGTAGCTTATCTATGAGAAGAGATCTGATGGCTACTCGCATTCAAAAGAATATGATTCTTACAATGAGGCTCCAAAGGCCTTTTTAACATAAGTAAAATCCAAAACCCTAACCCCAAAAGATGAAAATCCAAAAGGTTTGCGAACCCCAATGGGGGTAGTTGATACGTCAACTTCTCGGGGGCATAATGTTTGCATACAATCTTCGTTTGGGGCACTCCATACACCATTGGAAAGTCTAACAGAGAAGAATGACTTTCGACTGGCCCAAGCTATTGCCTTTGGAAATCTCCTTCGGCATTCGCCTGGGCCCCAAATCCTCAAAAAACATGGTTTAGGGCCTCAAAATGGCCCCGGAAGTTTGGGACCCAAAACTGTTGAAAAGCTGCCAATGTGAAAAATTGTTTTTCGAGCCAGTGGAATAGGTGGTTGGCCACCGATATCCACTTGGATTAATCCTCCCTCCTTAGGAATAAGTGGTCTCCATTACATTGAGTTTATGGGGGAGAGGGGGAAGCGTTTGCTGAACTTGAACCTTGGTGAGATGCTTTCCTTGCTAGCAAAGTTGCGCTGCTTAGCTTGTTGAAGGCTATCATGAACCTGTTGTTGGTAGGGTTGATTCTGTTCAACTAGTCAGGCTACATGAGATCAATTTGTGCAAAAGAAATATTTGCGCTTTGCCACAATCTTGTCGACCTACTTATGTTGGATAGAAGGTGTTTCGGTCAAGGTTGTAGTGGTTGCAGTGTCCTCTTGTTCACATTTTGAACATATTATGAAGAAGTTGAATTTTGGAGTATGAGATACTACCTTGCGGCACTGTTTAGGTGGGACAGTAGTTGGAACTACCTCTAGTATCCTGTAGAGATGACCCCCCGTAGTAACAATGATACTACGGGGTCGAGACTCATATATAGCATGGCGCTTCCACATATGGCTGACCCAAGAGAACATCAATGACATCCAACGGGGAAACATCACACAATACCTAATCCTTGAAGGGATGGAAGTCATATGACAATCAACATTGTTGGTTGACATGGAGATCGTGTTCTTGGCGAAGCCATCCAATGTTGTATGGTTGAGGGTGTGGTGTTGTTGAAAATCCCAAATGTTTGACGACCTTTTCTTAGATGAGGTTTTTCTGGCTTTCGCTATTAACAATAAAATATAGCAGGGTCCCCTTCACCCACATCTGTGAATGAAAAAGGTGCTCCCCCTCTTTAGGATCTGTTGGTTCTTCTAGTTGAATTGTTGTGGTCACGACAATAGAAGTGGTGTCTACGTTGATGATCTATCTTCTACAAATATTTTCTAAATCAAATTACAAATTAGGGTTCGACTCCTTGTCTTTGATCTCGACCACCAATGATTTTTTTGAGCAACATTCATCAGTGTTGTGCTAGGGGATTTTGTGGAAATCACACCATTTCCAATGTCCTTCTTCGCCTTTCTATTACCCTTATTTTCTTGTGGCTTGGACTAGTTTTCTGAAGGTTGGTTGTTAGGGCCATCTTTACCATACTTTGGTTGTTGCGGATTTGTAGACCTGAACTCTCGCATCTTCTGGTGCTTAAATTTCTTTTTGATTTTAACAACATATCGATAAGAAACACCTAGTGATGAGATGTCCAGAAAATCCATTTCATTTTGGATGTATCTGTGTAGAGCCCCATGGTATTTCAGAACCAAATGTTGCTCAGAGTCTTTGATACCTAGCTGCGTGCACAAGGTATGGAAGGTATTGGTGAACTATGGCACTTATTTGCCCCTCTCTTGACGTAGTGTGGTCCATCTCATGTACTATTTTTCATAGTTTCCAACAAGGTAATATTGTTCCTTGACTGCATCCACAAAACTATACCAAGTGGGCTCGGCCCCATATATTCCAGACTCCTCTATGGAACTTTTCTCCCAATAATTTTCCCACCAATGTTTGACATGGGGGAGAGCCTTGAGGAGTGTGAAGGTGATCTTTTCCCTATCGAAAAAATTGTGAACAGAGAAATAACCTTCTAGCCGATTTAACCATTTGTCTAGGGAATCCGCATCTATCTGACCTTCAAACACGGGAATATAAAAATTAACTTGTACCTTAAAAGGAGAGGTGCTTACAAAGTGGTCGCTTGATGAATATGCACCTGCTGCTATCAACAAGCATTGATACATCAACTTCCTGGGGGCGTAACGTTTCCATACGATCTTTGTTTGTGGCGCTCGATACACCGTTGGAAAGGTCTAACTGAGAAGAACGACTTTCGACTGGCCCAGGCTAGTGATTTTGGTAGTTTCTTTCACCATTTTATTGGGCCCCGAATCCCAAAAAAATGTGGTTTAGGGCCTCAAAACAGTCTCGGAAGTTTGGGACCCGAAACACTGTCAATGTGGAAAATTGTTTTGTGAGCCAATGGAATAGGTGGGTGGCCACTGATATCCACCTGGATCAATCCTCCCTCCTTAGGAAGAAATGGTCTCCATTGCGTTGAGTTTTTGGGGGAGAGGGGGAAGTGTTCGTTGAACTTGAACCTTGGTGAGATGTTTGCCTTGCTGGCGAACTTGCGTTGTTTAGATTGTTTAAGGATTTCACGAACCTGTTGTTGGAGGGGTTGAGTCTGTTCAAAAAGTCAGGCTACATGAGATGACTGTGTGAAAAAAAAAATTCTCTTTGTTGCAATCTTGACGACCTGCTTCTGTTGGATAGAAGGTGTTTGGGTTGATGCTATGGTGGTTTCAATGTCCTTTTGTTCAACTTTTGAATAGATTGTGAAGAATATGAATTTTGTAATATGAGATACTACCTTGCGGCACTGTTTAGGTGGGACAGTAGTTGGAACTACCTCTGGTATCTTGTAGAGATGACCCCCTAGAGTAACAATGACACTACGGGGTTGAGACTCATATATAGCATGGCGCTTCCACATATATGGCTAACCCAAGAGAACATCACAGACATCCAGTGGGGAAACATCACATAATACCTCATCCTTGAAGGGTTGGATGTCATATGACAATCGAAACTATTGGCTGACATGAAGATCACGTCCTTGGTGGGTGTGGTGTTGTCAACAATCCCAACTGTTTGACGACCTCTAGTGAGATGAGGTTATTCTGTCTTCCACTATCAACAATAAAATTCAGCGAGGTCCCCTTCACCCACACCTATGAATGAAAAAGGTGCCCCCACTCTTCAAGATCTATTGGTTCTTCTGGTTGAATTGTTGCGGCCACGACAATAGCAGTGGGGTCTGCGTCGATGATCTTTCTTCTACAAGTATTTTCT
Organism: Picea mariana; assembly: GCA_032191745.1. NCBI lineage: Eukaryota > Viridiplantae > Streptophyta > Pinopsida > Pinales > Pinaceae > Picea > Picea mariana. Next base: position 4,228 of record JASDQU010301853.1, read on the forward strand.
GAATCATATTCTAAATCAGGGTTTGACTCCTTGTCTTTGATCTCGGCCACCAATGACTATTTTGAGAGACATTCATCAGTGTTGTAATAGGGGATTTTGTGGAAATTACACCATTTTCTAGTGTCCTTCTTCGTCTTTCTGTTACCCTTATTTTTTGTGGCTTGGACTGGTTTTCTGAAGGCTGGTTGTTAGGGCCATCTTTACCATACTTTGGTTGTTGCGTATTTTCATACCTAAACTCCCACTTGTTCTGGTGCTTAAATTTCTGCTCGATTTTAACAACATATCAATAAGCAACACCCAGTGATGAGGTGTCCAGAAAATCAATTTTAGTTTGGATGTTTTTGTGTAGAGCCCCATGATATTCTAGAATCATATGTCTCTCGGAGTCTTTGATACCCATCTTCATGCACAAGGTATGGAAGGTATTGGTGAACTTCGACACTACTTGGCCCCTCTCTTAACACAGAGTGGTCTATTTCATGTATTGGTCTTCATATTTTCCAACAGGGTAATATTGTTCCTTGACCGCATCCACAAAAAAATCCCAAGTGGACTCAGCCCCATATATTCCAGATTCCTCTGTGGAACTTTTCTCCTAGTAATTTTCCCACCATTGTTTGACATGGGGGAGAGCCTTAAGGAGTGCTAAGGTGATATTTTCCCTGTCAAAAAAATTGTGAACAAAGAAATAACCTTCTAGCATATTTAACCATTTGTCTAGGGCATCCGCATCTATCTGATCTTCAAATACGAGAATGTCAAAATTAACTTGTACCTTGAAAGGAGAGGTGATTTCAAATTGGTCACTTGATGAATATGCGTCTTCTGCTATAGATAAGCGTTGAAGGATGTGGGAAAAATTCTCCATCATTTGGTCCCTTTGTCGCATGAGAGATTGCTCAAGCAACATATTGATACAATCTTTTGCTCCGTCGCTTTTTTATTCTTCCTCCATGGAGGGTTTCTTGGTCATGAGAGAGTGATTTTCCTCAAGAGAGACAAGCTCGAGACCCAACTTGCTATACTCAGACTTCGTCGGGGACATGCACTAAAAAAGGGTCAAGAGAAGCCTGCTCTGATACCACTGATCCAAATTATTTTTTAGAAACGAAATGAAAGAAGAGATATTAAAATGAAATACACATAAATATTTCCAAAAATAGAGAAATACAGTAATACATGATCTCTATTAATGAAATAAATGTACGGAGACTATAAAAATATAGAGTGAAATACTTGCTAGAATGGGGGTAGCTTATCTCTAAGAAGAGATGTGAAGGCTACTCGCATTCACAAGAATATTATTGTTACAGTGAGGCTCCAAAGGCCTTTTTAACATAAGTTAAACCCAAAACCCTAATCCTGGAAGATGAAAATCCAAAAGGTTTGTGGGCCCCAATGGGGGTAGTTGATACGTCAACTTCCCATGGGCGTAACTTTTGCATAGGATCTTCGTTTGGGGAGTTCAATACATCATTGGCAAGGTCTAAACAAAAAAGAATGACTTTCGATTGGACCATATGAATGCCATTAGTATTCACTTGGGCCCCAAATCCCCAAAAAATGTCTTTTAGGGCCTCAAAACTGCCCCAGAAGTTTGGGACCCAAAAAACTGCTGAAAAATTGCTAATGTGGAAAATAGTTTTTCGAGCCAGTGGAATAGGTGGGTGGCCACCAATATCCATGTGGATCATCATGATTCATGGAAATTAATGAACCACCCATTTTCCATTCTATAATAAGTAGATCCTAAACTTGGGGTGCAATGTCTTTCTCTAATTTGGCCATTAGCATTGGTGCCAAACTAGGCAATTTTGATCACTTCAAATGTTGGTGTGCCAATACTCTCAACTTTATGATTTCATTGACATTGTTAGAGAATCTAGAGATACAAAATAAAAAATGATTGGTTGTTTATTTATTTGAGGTGCCACATACATAGATAGGTACAAATATAATAAGGGATGAATACTTATCACATGTGAATATTCCATTTCAATGGAACACAATAGAGTTTTTCTTTCTCTCACACTAAAAGATGACAAGGGCATGTCGTAAACAAAATACACACTAAGGAGCATATTAGAATTCCCCCTAGGAATAAATGGTCCCAAGTGTTGGTCCTCATTACATTATAATTGAATGCTAGATTAAAATTGCTCGTATTGTTGTCTACCAAATGATGAAACTTCTTTCACATTTGTTAGTATGAATGGTCCACCTACTTAGATAATATTATCTTAGTTGACATTTATGCAAATATATTTGACATTGAATGACAACTAATTCATTGTTTTAGGGTCCTATAATATAGGCCATCTGTTTTCCAGTCATCTATATTGGAATCATTTTGATCGGGCTGAAGGTACTTTCATGATAAGGTGCTCAGGGGTAATGGAGTAGTGATATATCCGTTGTTTTAAACAAATATCCAGGTTAAATCTTAGAGCTAGATGTTTTCATATGCTAAGCTTTGAATTATGAGGTATCCACATGAGTTTGTTGAAGGTTTAGAGTGGCATACTCATGGATTTCATGAATTTCATTCATATTTTAAATTATGGCAGCAAGTTTGATTTTTGGTAGCTAAAGGTCGAAATATTATAGCCGTTATCTACCGAAAGATAAAAATTTCAGTAGCTAAACAGATTATTCACGCATGTCATAAGCTTCCAAAAGTAATGAATATCTCAAGTGTTTAAAAGGGTCTTATCACTCTCATATCGACGGTTTTACACAAGTCATGATTTTTTGTTATGCTACCAAAACCGCTTTCGGTTATCATTCATCTGATTTCAGAAAGGATTGTGATTTTTTTATCCCATTTCCAGTCAAGTGATGATAACCCTAGATCGTGCCCATACAATCCAATCGATCAAAAAATGGTCATTATCTTTCTCATGCATTAAATCGGTCGATTTTATGTTTGAGGTTGTGTTAAATCTTCCCACAAACACCCAAAGCTTTCATCCTTTGACTCTATTCTTGAATATCATCATTTTATCCCGCCTCCATGTTCATTTGAGTCCACCTCTCACCCTTACATACTCTGGATCCCATTTTTAAAGCATTGTTAGTAGTTCCTGCAATGAGAATCTCAACAGGAGGTTCCCTTCTCAGAAAGGAATTGTGGGATGCTTCATACCTTGAGGCACACCCTAAGGCTTGTGAATTCTTAAAAAATGTTGGATGTTACAGGTTCTTCCAGAATCTCCAGCGGTACCATCAGGGTGTCACAGAGGCATTTTCCAAAAGCTTTGATGGATTTAAAATTCAACTTGGGCCTATTGTGATGCAGATAGATGAAGCCATTATAGCAGCAACCACAAAGATGTCTGGTGAAGGAGAAAGGTAGTTTAAGACCACCTCAATCAAGGAAATTGATTTCAGATCATTTCTCAAAGAAGAGAAACAAAATATGAAATGGAAAAAGGATATTCCCACGAGAAGCTACTTGGAGGAGAAATGGAAAATATTGCTAAAGATTATTCAAGTTTACATCACTTGTGAGGGGAGATATGGAAGGACCATGCTTTACCATTTTAGACTGCTCCTTCATTTCATTGGTAAGCAACCTCTGAATATGCCTTTTTACCTTCTTAAGAGCCTTACCAAGATGGCTTCCAAAGTTCAGGCCAAACCTCAAAAGGCTAGCAAAAGTTTATTTCATCATGGTCTGATCAAACTGATAGTGTTAGAGGAGCTCAGCAAAAGGAATAAGACTTGGGATTATCTTATGTTTTGGGGATAATTTAGACAAGAAGTTCAACTTAAGAAAGGAGAAACTTCCTCGCAACAATTAACTTCTCCAAGAACAAGTAAAAGAAAGAGGAGATCATTGTCACCTATAGCAATTGCAACACAAGTTTCCCCATCAAAATCAAAGAAAACAAAAAGGAAGCTAGAATTTGGGAAAAATGAAAAGGATCAAATAAAAGATACAGTAAAAAATGTCCTAAATCTGCCATACTTAGATTCAGATTCAGAACCATTAGTTGTAGAAATGGAAAATCCAGAAGAGGGAATACTTGGAACATCATCAAAGAAAAGGGTTAGCAAAATAACTAAGGTCCAGAAACTGAAAGAAGAACTTGTTGAGTTAAAGGTATTAGAAAGACATATAAAAAGAGAGAATGAGACTCTGAGAAAGTCATCTCTCAAAGTTGGTTCTGCATTGGATCAGTTGGCCATTAAATATGAGACTGTAAAGAACAAGGATAAGAAGCTCTTCAAACAGAATATCAGACTGCAGAACATGAACAAGGTTTTGAGGTTCAAGCTTGTCCACAAAAAGCTAAAACCTAAATCTCACCTGATCCTTGACACTCTAACCGAAGCTTCCCTTGATATGAAATGAGGTGATTATGATAGATGAAGAAGGGTTAATGATCAAACTCAATCATTTTTTACCAGTTCAGGAGCAGTTACATGTTTCTCCAGCTAAAATCAGTTTCAAAACCCATAATTAGCTATCAAAAATTATTCCCAAAAAATCAACAACTAAATACAATCTGTTTTGACCTCGTTAGCTACCAAAAGTTCTGTTATGAACAGAAAGCAAAGAAATCTCCTTAGATCAAGGTAAATGGATTCCTCAATGTTCTTGAAGGCTTCCAGGATGATTTTCCAATTATAACACATCCTCAAGATGCTGGTGTCAGGCTAATATCAGATTAGTTTTGGTTTATGAAGAAAGTCAAAGCATAACCTGTTTCTTGGGATTTTGTTGTATTTTCCCCAGGTTTAGGATAGTGGTCAATAAAAAATTATTTCTATTTTTACCCTTTCAGTGGTAAAAATCAAATATATTGTAATAAACTCAAGATATATCATATGATTTTGAAAGGAGATCAAATATCTATTTTGGGTAAGATGATTAATTAGGTATTTTCATAAATATCTAGAAACAGTTAAGGAAGGGATCTGATCCTTTACTCTGTAGGATCTGAATGTAATGGGATATTATAAAAGATAGAATGCAATATAACATAGGGGTTAGAACTAAAGGGAAAAATGGTATTGAAAGATTACCATCCATTGCAAATATTTTCAGGAGGCTTTAAGTGATCCTTTTTTATGAATACAAAGACATTATGTTTCAAGATTCTCATGTCATAGTTATGTGGTGAAGCACTTCTTGATGTAACCTTTTCTTCTCTGGTTTCACATGTTGTTTCTTTCTTTTATTGTTTATAATAATATTATGTTCAGGATTTGTTTCAAACACCTTATTCTGGCTTAAAACAATATTCATGTTTTCTTATGAAGTTTGAAAGTAGAATTCAGGTAGCAATGCTCTACATACAAAGTGAACCCTAAGATTTTCCTCTTTCTCCATCTCACAAAATACAATGATCCACTAACATGATTACCTTTCCTTGCTACATTTGAGCTTATTTATTCTTTCATTTGATCACCTTAAACCTTGTTGAACCCATTTTGCCCAATGGCCCTCTTTCGTTGTACCAACCAAAAATTCAGAAGCAAACATGTACTCTCATAAATAGCCTAATATCCAATCCAAATAAAGTTAAATCATATCGAGAGATCCCTCTCTGAGTCTTGGAGGGATAGATCCTTGACTCCAAGTGGTTTTGTGGTTACCTTTGCCATTTCTTCCTCAACCTGAGAAATTACGGAGTGCTAACGCATTGATCTTCATTAATAAGATCATTAGTGGGTTAATGCTCATTATTAATTAGATGGTTAGTTTCTAGTGGTTCTCATTTATGAGGTGGATATGTCTAAACCTTATATAATGGAGCCTTATAGCATTGAAATGTACACACAGATATACAAAGAAATTTCCCCTTCAAGGTTTTCTACATTATAAACCCTAGTGTTAATCTTTTATGTGAATGTTTTTTTCATATTTTGTGTGGCTATGTAAGCATTTATCTAATATTCCAATTATGTGAAATATTCCATGGTATTGGTTAAACATTATCACATAAATCTATCATTGTTGAATTCAACCCCTCCATACTACAATTATAGCCTTCTCACTATATGCTCTTGAAGGGAGGTGTTATTTTACCTTTCTCAATGAATAGGTCAAAGGAAGAAATCAACAAGTAAAGGTATGGCTTTGGTAGAGTGCTCATGGACCAAGGAACTATTCATTAAATTTGGAAAACTTATATTACATGGACTTCATTAACATTGAGCTTTTTTGTAAATCTTTAATATATTCCATTAAATTTGGAAAAATTAATCCAAGGAACCATTTCCTCAATTGGAATTATTTTTATTACTCCAAAAGAAAATATTTTCTTAGTTAGAACTAGATAAGTAGGCAATAAACCATGATGCGTCTACGAAAATCCCTAATCTACCAAATCTCAAGAATGTATATATATTGCGATATATTATATAGGGATAATCCAATGAAGTTGGACACATAATTGCATGTGATAGTGGAAGTGCTTCTATATCTATATTTGAGGGGATCAAAGTAGCATAAAGATTTATATTATCTAATTTTAATGTTTTACATGAAAATATAAGACAACTTAATGGAAGGAAAACACCATAATATAAGATAAGAATATAATATAACGTTTGTTTTTGTTAATGTCCTCTAGTATTATTATTTCTCACGCAAACAAAACCAACATGATGATGACCAAGATAGTAAGGCCATTAGAATGACAAAGGGGTGGTGTTATATAAATTGGGGGATGGTACACTCCTTCCTTGGATGATGTGTGCAGTATTTTGGGTGATTGCCTCTCGAATTGACACATGCCTCAACATGCACAATTGATGGGATGGAGAGTTATACCATTAATTATTGTAACATATGCATCATCACTTTGAAGCTTGATTTATTGAATATATGATGAGGTTTTATGCTGTATCAATGGGGGGGTGGTCCACTACCCCATCCCATCACATGTGTAGTTTTTATGGTGATCACCTCTTGAATCAATACATACATTGGCATGAACAATTTATGGGATGGAAATTTTTACCACCAATGCTCATACCTTATACTTCAATTATCACTTTGAAGAAACAATTATTGAAGGGTATGATGGATTTGGTGTGAGAAGAATATAGGCTTAATTCGCACCAGGTGTTAGGAATATTTACAAACCTCTATGTATATTGAGGTCCCCCATGCAAGCTTGAGTATTTGGAAAGGCATAACTCTTGGTGATTTTTTGGAGCAAAGTATCTGTTATTGAGATCTAAGTTAATTTTTTTGGATTTTTATGTAGGGTGGGGGATTTGCATATGGGAATAGATAGCATTCAAAGTGGGTCTAAGCTGGTATAATTTCCACCTTAAGGCTTTGTTAGTACCCAACGAAAATTTGAGAGATGTTCTGTACAGAGTTGTAATGGACATGTTTATGGTTCTATCTATTGAAATAATGTAACTACAAAGTGTATTCTTATCATTATTTGATATATTATTCATTAGATCAATCCCCATTGTGGATTGATCATGTCGGCTATTGTAAAAGGACCAAATCCCCTTTTGTGGATTGGTCATAATATAATTGTATTAGGAAAAATAAGAAGTCGGCCCCAGAATATATCAAAGAGGCCCCAAAATATAATAAAGGTGGTTATAACCACCCAAAAGAAGAAGTCAGACCTGCTAGTGAAAAGACACTTCCACATGTGCCAGACTTGTATAAATAAGGAGGCTAGCGCCTCACTTAGACACACACTCACTTGTTCATTGAGAGACAAGTTTCAGAGCTGCAGTTGGAGAAGAGAGAGAGAGAGGGGGGCATCTTTTGGAGAGGACTTTCTATACTTGTTTGAGTTATCTCTTGGCATTGTATTGGCTATCTATGTTAAGGAATTTTTGCTTGGTTTTCTGCCCCATGAGGGTTTCCCAGGATAAATGATGTGTCTCTTGTGATTGTGTATTTCTCAGTGATCTTATCTCATGTTGTTGTTATTCATTGAATTGCAAAGAACTATAATAATGTCTTAAACATTAACATGGTATCAGAGCCAAGCTGAAGAGAGCATCTTTCACAAGAGAAAAGTGAAAAACGTCGTTGTTGTCGTACATGCAAATTAGGGTTTTTTGTTGGAGAGGTATTTCATCCCTAAAACCATCTAGCAAAGTGCGCCCTCCCCCAAGGATCATTTTGGCACCTTCAGCGCACCTTTTCAGTGGCTAGATCTCCCCAAAAGTGAAACCCTAGTTTCACAAAGTACCAGAAGTATCAGAAGTACCAGAGTACCAGAGGTACCAGAAAACTAGAAGCACCAGTCAAGAAATCTGCAGATCAAGTTTGGAGGGGTAAAAATTGGATTTTCTCAGATCCAAGCACACCAAGCTACTCGCCTCAGCAAAGTGCACCTCCTGGTAAGTTCAAAATTTGATTTTGAACATTTTCATTTTTGGACATTTTTCTAGCTTCAAGTAAAAAATGTCTGCAAGTGTTAAGCTTGTTGACAAGCTAGAAGGTGTGGAAAAATTTTGTGCCTGAAAGTATAGGATTGGTCTCATTCTTGAATAGAATGACCTAGCAAGATTCGTCAAAGAAGAAGTGTCGGAGCCCGTCGATGCTGTAGAAAAAGAAAAGCACCAAAAGGACACAATCAAGGCCAAAAGAATCATTCCAGATTCAATCAAAGACCATCTGATTCCCTATGTGTCATCAAATAAGACTGTGAAAGAAATGTTTGATTCCCTAAATATACTATATGAAGGAAAGAACATAAATCGGAAGATGAATCTTAGAACTCAACTCAAGAATACAAGAATGCAGAAAGGAGAATCAATCCAAGAATACTTCTCCAGAATATACCAATTCAAAGAACAACTAGAAGCAATTGGAGATACTATAGATGAAGACGAACTTATAATGATGGCCCTAAATGGTCTCACAAGACCTTGAGATGCATTCATCCAAACGATTTGAGCCAGAACAGAGAAACTAAAGTTTGACAGTCTATGGGAAGAATGCATCCAAGAAGAAACAAGAGTAGCTAACCGAGAGGCTTTACTAGAAAGAGATGAAGATCAATCCCTAGCTACTCACACTAAAGGAGGAAGAAATAAGTCTTACTTCTAGAAAGAGACTTACAAAGAGTCTCAACCCCAAAACAAATTCAATCATAAAGAATCTCATCCAAGGAGATTCCAGAAGAAAGGACAATGAAAGGAAAGAGATTAATCATCTGTACAATGCTACCATTGTGACAAGATGGGACACAATGTGAAATTTTGTCCAACTAGATGAGAAGAATACAAGGGGAAACAAAAGAGGCACCATGCCCATGAAGTTGAAGATGAAGAGCCACATGCAAAGATGTTAAGAGAACAAATTAAAGAACATGTCTTAATCTTGCCCCTCTCAGGATTGGTAACACCTGGAGAGGACACTTGGCTCATTGATAGTGGTGGCTCCAAGCACATGACAGGACAAAGAGATATTCTCTCTTACATTTCAGAAAAGAATTTT
>JASDQU010301854.1:1637-13646 GCA_032191745.1 Picea mariana
CATGTATGATGTTACATTACTTATGAAAGAAACACCACCCACATATAACGATGCACGACACGACACGACACGACTGATCTAAAATAATTTAAATTTTAGATTTAATTCTTTATGAAGATTTACCTTCACTTGTTACCAAGGCTATACTCTCTATCACAATGCATAATTTTCTCCGCGGTGAAAGATGCAAATATTAATTACTCCATCTAGAAATATTGTTTCTCAAGGTATTAGAGAATGCGGTGCGGCCAATTTAAAGGAAAGTTTGTGCGCCAGAATGACCAGCATTCCGAACGAGGCCCGTGTGAGGTCGAATCGGGATTAGTGGAAAAGGTTGGCAGCAAGGGGCCCCTTCTGTCAATGTCTGGCCAGCCTTGTTTTGCAAAGGTTGAATTACGCTACAACTATTTCATGATGGTGAATCTGCACTAATCGGCCTCGGCCAACACGCGTCTGGTCAACCGCGCCGCGCGTTTGTAAAATTGAGATGGTGCAAAATCCGAGTCCATCTTCTTCATGTTTTTTTTCTATAAACTTCTTATATAACCGAGGTTCCAGTCCCGCCGACTGTTCCACTATAAATAAAAGTCCATCCACATGCATCAGTGACACGTAGCCTAGCTGGCATTTGGTTTCCATCCCGATGAGTTGTGTGAGATTATATATTTTAGGTTGTTTTCTTGAGTTTTTTAACATTTTGGATTGAATTATTCATTTAAAAATGTAATTTAAACAATCTAAAATTGTGATTTCATTATTAATTAAGTTATAACAATTTTCAAATATAACATTTAAAATAAATTATTTTTAAGTTGAAAAATATTCTAGGTTCTGAAAGAATTTTTAGCTTAAAACAGTGTCTGGTTTTTGAAATGTCCAAAGTTTTAATCTAAAAGTTTTTTCCGCAAATATTGTAGGTACCTTGAGAAAACAATCCACATTCCACTTTGAAAGAAATTATTAGATTCATAGATTTGAGGGATTATTTTTGTATAATTCGAGTGTCGCACGGGTTTTTCAGCATGTCGAATCCATTTCTGCATTCAAAAATGGATTTTGAAGAACACATAATAGTGATTCTTGAAAATTTATATCATTTAATGTTAAATGTATTGCATTTGCGTATGATATGAGCATTGTGATGGCGATGGAGAGAAACAACACCTGGATCTGTTACCATAATTTTTCATTGTTGGCAAGTCTTAGCTGTTAATATTGAATAAAATATCCATGAAGCTCTGAATGAAAGTGAGCAAGGTGGAGCCGAGGGTTTCAAAGTATAAAGGGATGTATCGATCCCAATGGAGGCCCAACAAAATGAAGAGAAGAGGTCAGCCATGGCATGAATTCGAGTGCGAAGGTTAGGATTTTATGCCAATAAGGTTTCTCATCACATCGTCGCTGAAGATTTTGCTTATCTGTCACTGCATGGGATACCATTCATTGTAGTCACCATACTGTAGATGATTAATAACTCAGAACAACTTCTTCGGCAAGAGCTTCAGTTGTCGTCCTTCAAACATTGTTCTCTTAATCTACTACCTCTAGTTGTTTGACGAATATGGTCATTGATACCACAATGTCTTTACCAAGATAAACTACAGGTTGATGAGCTATGTATGAGTCAAATGACTATAGAACTGAGGTAACCTAGATGTGGTAGACATATGTAAGATAGTGAACATACTATAAATTTCACTTATTATTTCAAATATTGCTATGATCGAGGGTAAGTGTGGTTTTGATAGGATGTATAGATTTCGTAGAGTGATTGTTCGATGAAGTGATTCTAAGAACAATTGCACAATATGGCTCGGTATAGGGTGTTGAATATATTTCTATCGAAACGAGTGGAGGCATCGCTCATCATGTATTCTCCAAAACCTAGTGTTTTGTGAGGGTTGAGTTAAGCCACACTCCCCCAGATGTGTGATAATGAATTTGAGTTTCTTGTTAGGAAAGATTGTTGAATATGTATGACACTTACTCTTATGGGAAACGATAAGATGGAAGATGGAAGTAGGTTAGGAAGGAATATTGATTCAATGTTTGTTGAAAATACTGCTTGGGCATTAGATGTGGTGAACCAAGATGGTTCACTATATAAATATCCAATATAAATAGGACAGTACACAATAATCCACTTATGGATAGTAAATATATTTAATTAAAAAATGTATAAGAATATGAATAAGATGGTATTACAATGAGGATGAGGGCTTCTATATATATACCCACAAATGGGTTCCCTTTCATAAGAGACATTACCTTTCATATGTCATGTCTCTTCATAATTAATTATTAGTCATTAGTTATTTATATTATTAGTTATTATTTATTTATATGTATTTTTATGTTCATAACATTGTCTTCCCCTTAAAAATGTTTTGTCCTCAAAGCATACTTATGGAAGACTTATCTCTTGCTCTAGCTTGTAATATTCTGTTACGATTCTTCATTTTTGAACTAGTGATTGTTGAGGACTTGAGTCAATGAGATCTTCTAATCGCTGAGCAGAATTGTCGAATTGTAAAAGAGTCGGCCCACCCTAACTCAATCTTCTGCGAAACTAGGTGTTTATAGGATTCTCATCTTGAATAATATTTATATTCTGACTGGTTAATATATTTTCTCTTATGATTTGGATGTCAATAGGGATTTCTTATAACATTACTTTCTCTTATCATACTTGCAACATTTTCTTATTTTAACTTTGATATATGATTGTCCTCACGTATCAGTGTTGCTTTGTTAATGGCTGAATTTTGATTAGTAAGTATATATAGATCCTCCATCATTTTTACTTCGACATTCGACGTTATCATTTTTTTAGTTGATTTTCTAGCTTCTTGAGCAATACTTTCTTCATTACCTGATTTTTTGATATCGTTAATGTCTAGATTTTGAAGTTGCTCTTCTTTCAATTTTTTGATTTGTTCCAGTAGCTCCTGATTAAGGTTCCTCAAACGAGAATTTTATTCTTCTTTTTCTGAGAGTTTCTTCTTCAATTCCTTTATGATATCTTCCTTTTCTTGTTCCAACTTTGAATCACATTGTTTTTTTTTTCTTGACTTATTTATCTGTGTAAGTAGTTTTTGGCTGTGGTCTTTTAAGCGAGAAATTTCTTCGTTTTTTTCCACAATAACTTCCTCAAATTATTTTTGCATCCTTTTCATTACTTTTTTATTTTCTTGACGTATTATTTCTCAGATATCGTTAAAGTCTTCTGGTCTTAGGAAAGCTGGATCTGAGGTAGTGTCTTGTAATGTTATCATCTTCTCTTTATAGGGGAATGTCACAAACCTTTTCTCCAAGTTTATTATGAAGCTACCTAGACTTTTAAACCAGGGCAGCCCGATGATGATGTCAAATTCTTCTTGATACATAGTTGTAACATAGAATTGAGATATATATTGATATTCATCAATCGTCACTTGTAACTCCTTAATTCAAAAATAATCTTCCCTTCCAATTATATTCAGCTCTAGAATTAATAATTGATTTTCCAAATCAATATTCATGCAATTTGCATTATATTCCAAGCTAATAACAATGTTTACCTCTCTTCCTTGAATATTTCCCTTTAATGCCGAAAACCCACAACATACGATTGGAAAACCTTCATAAGTACATCTTCTCTTTTCCTTACTAGAGTCCATTCTCCTTCGTTGATAATTTACGATAAATAATACCCTTTTTTCTCCTTAAAAATTTAAAAAAAAATATTCCTTGATTGTAACGTCCTTGGCCATCGACCCTTGTCGGGTAATGCTATCCAAACAACCTTAACCTTGCCTTTACTGCTCTGATACCAATTTGTCACATCCCCGACCACCGACCCCTGCTGAGTAACGCTACCCCAACAACCTTAACCTTGCCTTTACTGCTCTGATACCAATTTGTGACATCCCCAACCATCACTCAACAGGACGAACAATGCCACAGAGGAACACACACACACACACACACACACACACACACACACACACACACACATATATATATATATATATAACATTCATTTCTAATAAATTTAAAACAAATAACACAGAATTAATGCTACCATACAGACTCTTGCTCGAATTGATAGTAATTCATGCATAGATTAATGTGGAAATAACAATAAAAGCATACATGAAATACTCAAAGGAAAACCCATAATATAACAACATATACAGGCAATATTCATCAATTATAACACATGTACATATACACAACATGTAATTGAACATAGGAATAGGTACTTATATTTCAATTGAAGTACACCAACTGCCTGTAGACCTTCCACGAACCTCCCAACCTTAGACCATGTTGCTCATCACACTCAATAGTGGGTCACCCTCGAGCTGGGACTAAGCTCCACCCAGGGAAAGGGAATCTTAGACTAGGATGAGGTTACAAGATACTGCATAGTGCAACTAGAAGGATTCTCTCCAAGATCCTTCTTACACCCACCACTCACAGACTCGCATTCCCCACATGCCTGTTCCACCTCGAGAATATGCGCCTTCACTGTTCCACAGTCCATCAACTACTCCACTTCCCCTTTCAGGGTCTCAGCAATAGATTAGACCAGGAATTCTCAGAGCTCTGTAGCTGGTGTTGGACTCTCTCTAGGAAAAGAATCACTTACCAAAAAACTCTTTCACCTAGAGAAAGCTTCTCACAGGCCTCACAACCTGCCTCTTCAACCATGGGCCTGAGAACCCGCTTTTTCAACTAAGTTCTAGAAAGATGAGAACAACCGCAAAAGTTCAATATAGCTCAGGGAGGAAACAACCACAATTCAGTAAGGTACAACATGATTTTGGAAAGTGAAAATATGCTGGGCTTCACAGAAAAACATCGGTCAGCTTTACGGGTTACTGGTTTCAGAGGTACGTGAAAGATGTAGAGGTCAACAATGGAGGCCAAGCCAGTTAGGCGAAGGATGGGAGAACGGAAAAATGAACCCCCAACAATCTGACTTTCCATCTTAAACTGCATGTTCCTGAGCTGACATGTGTCGCCCATGAGTCACGCTCCTTTCCATTTGGAAGTCACCCCTCCTCCCAAAGGAACTTAGGATAAAAACATATCCTTCTAATCATCTTTTGGAATAATAATAAATTATTATTCTCTTGGACTTAAGCCCTTAAGCTTATCCCCTCTTTCCAACCTTTCAACCCTCTCTCCCTTACCCATACTAGTGGATCTCCATCCCCCATCACTCTTTCTTCGTGGTCGGTCTACATGCAATGATGTATAAATTTTATTAATGATCTGCATAATGTCATAAACAAAAATTAGGCTCATGGCCTTTAACGCCTAGGCTCTTTGGCCTAATAACACATAAGCCTACTAGCTTATCAACACTCAGATCACCATCCTACAAACATCAATACATTTCACAGGGGATCGACCTAGGGTATTACAATCCCCTCCCCTTATTTTTGCACTGTCCTCAGTGCAATTTATTTACACAACATCAACAATATTTTCAAAATATTAAAAAAGATGTTGGTATTTTGCCCGCATAGCATCCTCATGCTCTCATTGTCAAGACCGTACCAGGTCCACTGGACCTTTACAATCCCTATGGCTCGATTCCAAATATTTTTTCTCTTCCAGTCCAATATGCGGACCAGATGCACCTACAAGACACCTTCTTGCTCCACCTGAATCACATTCCAATCAATCACATGATTAGGATCATACATATATTTCTTAATCAATGAAACAAGAAACACATTATGCACACTCATGGATTGAGGCAGTGAAAGCATATATGCAACTGGTCCAATCCTTCTAGGATTTCAAATGGCCCAAAATATCTGCCTGCCAACTTGGAATAGTTTCTCAGCTTCAGGGAACTTCTATTGGCTTTCACTTTCAAGAAAACATGATCACCCACTTTAAAATCCATGTGGGTTCTATTCTTATCAACATAACTTTTCTACCTGTCTTGGGAATCCTTCAAATTATGCTTAATCTTTATCATTTTCTCTTCCATTTCCTTGAGCAGCTCTGGCCCAACTAATGCCCTATCAGCTGAGTTATGCCAACTTACTTGGTTGTTTCACTTTCTGCCACAAATTGCTTCAAACAGGCTCATCTTCAATGATGCTTGATACCCATTGTTGTAGGCAAATTCTACCAAGTGTAGGTAGTCTCCCCATTTATATGGTTTGTCCATCACATACACCCTTAGCATATCCTCTATCACTTGGTTCACCCTTTCTGTTTTCCATTAGACTCAGGATGATAGGTTGTGCTAAAGTTTAGATTCTTTCTAAACCCTTTGAATAACCCTTTCCATAATTTTAAGGTGAATTTCAGGTCTCTGTCAGATACAATTGTCTTGGGAATACCGTGCAATCGTGCTACTTCTTTCATGTAGATATCAACAACATTAGCTTCCGTGTGATTAGTTTTCAATGGAATAAAATGGGCAGCTTTCGTAAGCTTATCCACAACCACCATGATGGAATCATTTTGCTTATCGATTCTAGGAAATACTGTGATAAAATCCATTGTCACCACTTCCCACTTCCACTCAGGAATGGGTAAAGGTTGCAGCAACCCTGTTGGGTGCCTATGTTCAACTTTGACCTTCCGACACTCCATACATTTGGCGATGTATTCTGCAATTTCCTTCTTCATACCTAGACAAAAGTAATGGCTCTTGACTGCTGCCACTATTTTCTGATATCCAAGGTGCCCAACATAAGTCACATTATGCATTTCTTTCAATATTGTAATTCTCAACTCCTGGGAATTAGGTACATAAATTATGTTTTTGTACAAGAGTGTTCCATCATCTTCCAATTTATAATCTTCCACTTTATGTAGCATCTTACCTTGTTCCAGCTTTGTCACCAATTCCATGTACTGCAAATCTACATTTGCAGCGTCTGGAATTCTTCCTTTAATATCAGTTTGATACATGCTAATGGTCGTAGCATGTAGTTCATGCACTCTTTTGTTGAGTGTATCAACCACTTTGTTCTCCTTTCCTTTGATATGCTTGATATCGAAGTCGCACTCACAAAGGAATTCCAACCATCTACTCTTCCTAGCATTCAAGGTTGGTTGATCAAACAAATACTTCAGACCATTATGGTCTATCCTCAGTTCAAACCTCCTTCCCATGAGGTAGTGCCTCAATTTCTTCAAGGCGTGCACTATGGCTTCCAACACCAAATCATGAGTTGCATAGTTCTTTTCATGATCCTTCATCTTTATGGATTCATAACATACCAAAAACCCATTTTGACTGAGGATTCTACTCAGTCCTTCTTTGCATGCATCTATACACACTACAAAATTTTCATTCGGATCTGAAATCCTCAGGATTGGAGCACTGGTTAACAACTACTTCAATTGTTGGAAGCTTCTCTCACATTCTTCTGTCCATTGAAATTTCTTCTCATTCCTTTGCAAGCAAGTGATGGGGTGAGCTATCCTCGAGAACCCTGCAATGAATCTCATGTAATAGCCAGCTAGAACCATAACGTATTTGACTTATGTCACACTCTTGGGTGTTAACCATTCTCTAATGGCTTCAATATTCTCGGGATCCACTGCCATCCCATCCTTTGAAATGATATGTCCCAAATAATGGATCTACTTTTGATAAAATGAGCACTTGCTCAATTTGGCATTCAGTTGGTGCTCTCTTAGAACCTACAACACCATCTTCAAATGATGTTCATGCTCTTCCTCCAACTTGGAATACACCAGGATGTCATCCAAAAATACTATGACAAACTTGTCTAGATATTCCCTGAATACACCATTCATTAGGCACATGAAAACAACGGGTGCATTTGATAACCCAAATGGCACCACTGTGAATTCATAATGACCATACCTTGTTCTAAAGGCGGTCTTGCTGATGTCTTCATCCTTTATCCTTACCTGGTGGTACCTTGACCTGAGATCTATTTTTGAAAATATCTTGGCATCCTTCAACTGATCAAAGATATCATCAATCCTTGGCAAGGGATACATGTTCTTTATAGTAACTTTATTCAAATGTATGAAATTGATGCATAGTCTCAATGTCCCATCTTTCTTCTTTATGAACAAGACCAGGGCACCCCAAGGTGACACACTTGGGCATATATACCCCTTCTTCAGAAGTTCTTCAAGATGCAATTGCAGTTCTTTCAGCTATCGTGTAGTCATTCTGTAAGGATGTTTTGACACTAGAGTTACTCCAAGCATCAAGTTTATAGAGAAATCAATATCTCTCTTTGGGGGTAGTCCAGGTACCTCCTCGAGTACATATTCCAAATATTTTAATACTACATGGTCTTCAATATTTGACCCCTTATCCTTAGGTGCTTCTTCCATATGAGCTACAAATATTTGGCAACCCTTCCTATAACACTTCTTCAACTACATTGCTTAGATTTCTCTGATAGTAACTTCCCTTGGTATTCCCTGCACTTTCCTTGGGTTTCCTTCCTAATCCATCCAAACGAACTCCTTTTTATGACAGTCTAAGATGGCATGGTGCTGGTCCAAGCAATCCATCCCAATTAGACAATCATGGGAACATAAAGGTAACATGTTCAATTCAACCCTTGTGCTCAGTCCATTCATGTCCATTGGATAAGACTTAACCAACACACCAACCTTTCTCCTGGCTCATGTAGCCAGCTGCACTAACCAAGATTTTCCATGATTGCTTCTTGGCAAATGCAAACTTTCCACCATTCTAGGATCTATATAACTATGACTAGCGCCTGAATCAATTAAAATAGTAAA
Organism: Picea mariana; assembly: GCA_032191745.1. Taxonomy (NCBI): domain Eukaryota; kingdom Viridiplantae; phylum Streptophyta; class Pinopsida; order Pinales; family Pinaceae; genus Picea; species Picea mariana. The sequence goes on from JASDQU010301854.1 coordinate 10,392, forward strand.
GGTATGGTTATTGATCATACCTTAAACTTCAATCATGTGTGATTGAAAATTAACTTTCTTGTTTCCCAAAGATACCTATATACTTGGTATTATACTGCCCATGTCCACCATTGTTTCTGCTTGCTGAACATTCTAGACAAATCTCACTTTGCCATTTTTTTGGGGATGATCTATGTACTTGTGCTCTCCCTGAGAGCCCCAACATTGAATGGACATCTGCCTTGGCCTTTGTTCCCCTATCTCAGCCTTTCCTTGCTCTCTAAAAGATGGATGTCCTTGAGGACTGTTTCTGAAAAAGGGAGGTTTGTTTCCCTTCTGCCTATGTTCTTTCTTGAACTTCTTCTTGTCATCCCAAGCCTTCCAGAAAGTGGGATTTTCTCTTTGTTGCTCATATAAGCATTTTTCTCTCTTTATAGTTTCTTCCATATTTTTAGGATCATCATACTGGATCTTGTCACTGGTGGAAGGTGGCACTCCACTCAGATACCCCTGAATTTTGATAGTCTATTCTTTGATGAAAGGGACATACTTCAACAATTCCAAAAACTTTTGCTCATATTCATCAATGGACATACTACCCAGCTTGAGTTCAAAGAACTCTNCATCCCAAGCCTTCCAGAAAGTGGGCTTTTCTCTTTGTTGCTCATATAAGCATTTTTGTCTCCTTATAGTTTCTTCCATATTTTTAGGATCATCATACTGGATCTTGTCACTGGTGGAAGGTGGCACTCCACTCAGATACCCTTGAATTTTGACAGTCTATTCTTTGATGAAAGGGACATACTTCAACAATTCCAAAAACTTTTGCTCATACTTATCAATGGACATACTACCCAGCTTGAGTTCAAAGAACTCTTTCATCTTTTTGTCATAGTATCTCTTAGTTAAGTATTTATTTTCGAAATACTTCTTGAATTCCTTCTAAGTAGCATTTTTCTCTTTAATGTGTTGAACCTGCACAAGTTGATCCCACCACATGGATGCATTTCTTTTTAGTTGATACATTGCAATTTTTCTTTCTGCATGAGAGGAATAATTATGTAGTTGGAAATATTTCCTCATGCCAAGAAGCCATGTCTCATCATCTTCCTCCTTCTGGTGCTCTCCATCAAATGTAGGAGGTTTCATCTTGTTCATTTCTCCCTTCATTTCATCCACTCCAGATCTCCTATTCTTTCTGGTAGGAGATGGGCTTGAACTACCATGTGCCCTCCTCTTAGAGTGCCCTTGGGAGTGATGATGGTGTCTGCCAACACTCCTTGATTTCCTCTTTTCATCAGGAGACCTGTGACTTACTGATTTACTGGAGTCACTCTCCTTATTCAATTTCTTTTCTATCCTTTCTAGGCTCTGTATCAACTTTATGTTGAATTCTCCCTGTTGATCCCTGGCTTTCATGAGCTTTCTATTATCTGCTCGGTGAGTCTGGACATATTTCTGAAATCTTTCAATGATTTTCATTATGTTTCCCTCCTTATCTATCTCTTCTCCATACCCATTGGAGTTCGATCCTTCAAATCCCAAATGGACATCCATTACTTTAGCTTTATTCTCAGAACTGTGATCATTTTGTGCCTCCTCCATTTCAGTGCACCTTGGAACAATTTGGTTTGGTTCTGACAATCGTTAACTTTGCAAACACAATTTCCAGTCAACCAAAATTTGTCAAGCCATCAGTCCCTAAAAAATTCCACAGTATTCATAAACCAATATGATTCAAAGAAATATTTTAGATATCATTCTGCGGTTCTCGATCAATCAAGAATCCCCATAGATCTTTTCTTTCTGAGCTCTTCTCTATTCTGCAATAATTTTCGGGTAGTGGCCCCTTTCTCTTAGCCCTCAACCCATGCGACCATGGGTTGTGGTCAAGCACTAGGTCAATAGGTGCTTATTTGGGACTTCGGGCCGTCGACTTCGAAAGTTTTCAAAGAACATTACAACAAATCTCCTAGAGTTCCAGATTGACGAATTTGCGAAGTAGGGTGGATCAACAGTCAACGACTACCCAACATCCAACAGATGAATCCCACTATGGAACTTCAGGCATCTGAGCTCCGGGACTTCGGAGCTTCGAAGCTTCAGGACTTTGGAGGATTTCACATCCGCACACCCCCAACACCCTGAACTGTTAATCTCCGAACACTTCCATGTCACCTTTGGTGACATCATTACATCTCGTCACCTCGACGTTACGAAAATTTTGAAATTTATTCCTTTCATTCCCCTATGAACCATTCTTCTAGAGTGTCAAGTCTCCTTACTTGACAATTGGTGCCATGCGTCCATTGGACCCATGACTTCTGTGCTTAAACTAAAATCCCGAATAGTCACACCACTTAACGCTTTTCAAATTGTGGGGGCATGCATCTGCGGTTTGGAGTAACCTACATTTCGTCTTGCAATTATTCTTACGCTGACACGTAACCCCTCAGTGAAACCTTAGTTTTGATTGTGGAACCACCTTGGTGAATTAACTCCCATGCAAGTTGGGTCCCTGCAATGCCTGCTATCCATCGATCTTGATGTGTTGTGATCAACGCCAGTGTGGGCCCGCCGACCTTTAACCATGTTATGTAACCTCAAGGCCTGCATAGTACATTTGACAACATTCCAGGTGGGGGAACGTGGTAGGTAAAGGGGAGTTCCATGTCACCTCCAGGTGACGTCATCATGACTCACTACTTCGACTCTTCAGGCCTTTGAAACTTTAGGATTCAAGATTTCTCTCCTCAGCACAAACTAATTCTCCCGAACGTCAAAATCCCAAACAACCAATCTGATGACATGTGTGCCTCTTAACGAATGGTTCGGATTAACTCCAGACTTCAGAGCTTTAGGAGTTCTTTATCATCCATGCAACGTCGTAACTTCCACCATTGGCTTGATCCAATGGTTCTAGTCCAACTTTAGGCCGAGCTCTTATCCCCGGATCTATGGTGTAGATCCACTTCGGGGACTTTGAGATTTCAACCTCTTTCTCTCTATAACACATAACTTCATCGAAGTCTCGAATTCTGAAGGACTTGTAGGTTAACCCTCCTGCACTTTTCTTCAGATATGATGGTCGTGAATTGTCCTCCTTCTCCTGAATAGATGCTACGACCCACATTACTCTATGGCTCAATACCACGTCTGTCATGGTTTTATAATACCAATACACCTCCTGAGCTTCGTAACATGTCCAAGGTAACCTCTTGTCACTCAAGAATGTTCCGAGGTTTGAAATTGGTTCCTCTTGACACAATTTCCACC
>JASDQU010301858.1:0-12949 GCA_032191745.1 Picea mariana
TTGGAAGTAGTAAAGGAGTCACAGAGGATAGGAAGAGTCCATGGAGCTTTAAATTCAACCTTTCTCTGCCTTATACCCAAGAAGCAAGATGTAGTTTCCTTTGATGATTTTCACCTGATCTCTTGTTGTAATGTGGTGTATAAGTTGCTTGCTAAGATCATTGCTAGAAGGCTCAAGCCTGTTTTTAGTGAGGTGATTGGGGAAGAACAATTCAGTGTTCTCCCCAACCATCAGATTCATGATCTTGGGGCCAGGGCCTTGGGAGTTCTCCATCCAGTCATAAAAAGGAATATTAAGGCCACTATTCTTAAATTGGATTTGTCCAAAGCATATGATAGAGTTAGTTGGATGTTTTTGCGTCTGGATCTTCTTCAGATTGGCATGTCAGTGGGAGCGGTAAATTGGATTATGGGTGCATTCAAAGTGAAACCTTTTTTGTACTCACCAATAGGTCTCCCTCCCATTTTTTCAGAGCCTCAAGTGGTCTCCGTCAAGGATGTCCTATGTCTCCTATCTTGTTTCTCCTGATTTCTGAAGATTTAAGTAGACTAATTAAAGATGCATGTAATCACGACTCCTTGAAAGGGTTCAAAATTTCGGAGACTGAGATGATCTCTCATCTCCTTTTCATCGACGACATCTTTTGTAGTGTCAATGGATCCTTGAGAGATGTCTCGGAACTAAAATGAATATTGGACCTCTATTTTTGAGCTATAGGCATGCTGATCAACTTGGAAAAATCCTGTGTCATTATTAATAAGTGATTTGAAGCAGAAGACAATTCTTTTTTATCCTTAATTCTAGCTCAAAGAAGGGCTCTTGAAGCCGGGTTTAAATACCTTGGCTTTCATCTCAAGCCAGATCAATATCGCAAAGAAGATTGGGGTTGGCTTATTCGCAAAGTGGAGGTGAGAATTTCTGTATGGATGAACAGACTATTGTCAACAGGAGGAAGGCTCGTATTAATCAAATTGGTTTTGGAGGGTATTCATGTGTATTGGAATTCTATAGTAGTCATTCCTAAGGGCATTTTGGACAAGATCCATAGGTTAAGCTTCAAATATATGTGGAGTGGGAACAATATTCATGGAGGATAACATTTACCCAGTTGGAAATCCATCGCCCTTCCTAAGGAGTATGGGGGGTGGGGAATCAAGGATATTCAAACCTTTACCTAAGCTTTGGCTGGAAAGAATCTTTGGTGCCTCACTCAATCTAATTCACTTTGGGTAAGGGTTATGTGCTCAAAATATTTTTCGAGTCTTAGTATTGATGAATGGTTTCGCATTTCAATCAAATCGTCCAAAGAATCTATAGCTTGGAAAGTGTTTGTAGAGGCTTTCCCTTTGGTGGGCCCTTGGATGGTTTGGAGAGTGGGGAATGGGTGTCATGTCAGGGTTGGTTTGGACCCTTCGTTGGGCACTGGAAACTTGTTTAGACTATCAGAACCTTTGTTGAATCATATGTGTGAAGCCAACATTTCCATTTTATCAGATGTTTGTGTGGGTGAACCTCAGATGAGAGGTAGAGCCGAGTGCAAGGACTYGGCCTCATTGGGTCTCTCAGGAGATTTGGTAGAAGAATGTGACTCTTATATTTATCTACCATGCGAAAACTCTATAGCAATCATCAGGGAGACCTAGGATTCATTGTGTTGGTCGATGAATTCTAAGGAGAGGTCTTTCAATGAAAAACTCAGATATAAAGCTTGTTTTGAAGCTAGTTAAGAGGTGCCACCCTTGTGGTGGTGGAAACACCTTTGGTAGTTAAAAGTACCTCTTTGATGCAAGCTTACTTTATGGCTTGACCTAAAAATAAACTCCTAACTTGGGACAATGGAATTAAAAGGGGGTGGATCGGTCCTAACCGTTGTGCTCTATGTAAAGATGAAGAAGAAATTGTGTCTCACTTATTTGTTTCTTGTACGTATGCATGTAAAGTAACAACTATCATCAAATCAAATCTAGGGGAAAAGTCGGATTGGAATAGGGGAAACCTTGAAGAATGCACCAAAAAATGGTTGATGGATCGCTTTATTTCCCTTTATGTTGGTCTTCTAAGCATGTTGGTCTCAAACCTGTGATGGGTGTGCAACTCATCCATTTTCGAAGATACTTTTGTGCCTCCAGAAATTACTGCCACTATCATGCTAAGTCAAGTTGTCGAGTTTAAAGAAGATCCTAGAGATTCGAGAAGAGGTGCCCCATTATTCCTGCTCTGGATTTCGGTACCCTGTGGGGTTATTTTGATGGAGCGTCTCAAGGTCATCCTCCTAAATATGGGTTCGGTGTGGTTCTATTCATTAGCCAGTCCCATTACATTTACATCAGATATGCTCCTAGGGGTGGAACAAATAATCGTGTAGAGTTTATAGCTATATTGACCCTTTTGAATACAACCAAAGAGAAATATATCAAAAAGATACAGGTTCTAGGGGACTCAAAGATGGTAATCGACTAGGTCCAAGGGAAAATAAACATCCAAAATATCAAATTGGATTCGATTATGAGAGACATCAATCTCACCTTCCAATATTTTGCGTGGATGTCATTTCATCATATTTTAAGGGAACCAAATTCCAAGAATGATGAGTTATCCAAGAAGGCTCTTGATCTTCGCAATGCCACTTTCATTTACTATGAATGTTTTGATGGTGTAGAAACAAAAGCGATGCAATTCAGATTCTAGTTTCTCTTGTTTTATGGGTGGAACTGTATTATGTGTGGAACTGTATGAAATATGTTTCTGTATGACATGTAAAGACAAGAATGTTTTTTGTTTTTTTGATAGGAATAGTAGCGAAAAGTATAGACATGAAATTGATCTAGCTCTGAGTTTTGAAAGGAGCCTTGTCAAGCCTTTTCAAACACTGTAACTGTATATTCTTTTTGAATATAAAGGCTTTTTTTCACAGGAAAAAAATAGGATAAGATATTATTAAAAATAAAATTCAAGATGTGGAACATTGTTGTTGATGACGATGATGATGCTTAACGTCCATTGAGACCGAATTGGTCTATCAGACCTTAAGAGGGTAAGGGATTACTTGCAGATCATTATAATTTTTTTTATGTGCCCTCGTAAAGCATTAAGAGAAGCTTTCCAAGATCACCATAGTTTTGTTGAGTTAAAAGGTTAGGAAGGTTGGTAGTGTGACAAATATTTTGAAATTGAGATCTAATTTGGGTATAGGATGGACAATCTAACAGAAAGTTATTTTCATCTTCAACCTTCTTAGTGTCAAAAAGGTGACACACTCTTTCATCCCAAGGCATTTTAGGAATTGACCAACACCTAGTTTCACTATGGAGTTTGTGAGAATGTGTTCTTATCTTAACAATGCGTATTTTTTACTTTACACTTGTCGAAAAAGAGAGATAATTTTGATCTTCTAGATTAGGGTTGATTACATCCTTATAATACCTTAATTTTCTTTTTTCCTCTAACTCTTTATCACACCACATTTTCTCCTTGAATTTTGACTTAATGATATTTTTAATATTATCCTTATTCTGCAAAATGGTGTCTTCCATGATTCCCCAATGGCTTAGCCAAGACTGGGCATCTTTATGCCATCCTTGCTTGAGTCAAAGGTGGTTACGATTGGATTTTGAAGCAATTTTAGGAAGCCTCTTGTCTTCCATGTTGTTTAACTTGTTCTTATACATTAGGTATCTAGTCATAACCATGCTCTCAATGGGGGAAAGACTTGCCTCTAAGAGGAGGATGGGATAGGGTGTATTTCCTTTAATTTTGAGATTATAGGTTATAAAATTCTTTTGGATTTGCTCTATATTTCTCCAAGATTCATGAGAGATACTGCATCCCCAGACTTAGCATCCATATAGAATAACATGCGTAAAAAGAGTCTCAAAGAAGAGTTTCTTCTTATCCCAATTATTAATGTATATGTATATGATGAAATGGCTATAATCCAAACATATAATGGCTATAATATGACAATTTTGATCCCCATATTATTAATGTATATGAATATGATGAAATGGATATAATCCAAACATACAATTTAAAATTTGTATATTGAAATATTATATAACTACATCATAGTCTGCAAATGAAGGAGAAAGAATGGGGAACTATGAGTCCAGGCTCAAAGGGAAAAGAAAGTGGGCTTAAGGGTTGAGAGGAAGAATAAAATTATTTTATTGTTACCCTAAGTTCTTTAATCTTAGAATAATATCACAACTACAAAATCCTTCAAATCCCCTTGTGTGTTCTTGGCTATGTACAATGTACAATGGTTCTCTTATGCCCCCCCCGATTTCTTCGCTCCTCTGCCCCAACTAAAGTCGATTTCTTGGCCCCTGTAAAGTCAATTCAATTCGGGCATTATGAAGAAACTTCCCCCTAGCCCCATACGCTCAGAGGGCTTAGCTCCATTCAAGTCGATTTCTTGGCCCCGATACACTGAGAGGGCATTATGAAGAAACTTCCCACCATTCAGAGGGCATTATGAAGAAACTTCTGAGAACCATTCAAGTCAAATCGGGCATTATCAAGTCGATTTCAAGTGAACAATACACGCTAAGAGGTCTGTAAGTGCCTTCCAATTTTTCAAATCAATCTTTTGTTTTCCCCATTTTCTCTTTCCAGCTCAGTGTTAGACGGACGATGGAATTTCATTTGTCTTTATCACTATCATACGAATCAAAAGAAGACGCACCGACGCTGACTGTTATTCATAATAATTTTCCAATTCTTCATAATTTTCTCCATTGTTAGATTCTTTGAAATGAATACTCAGATTTTTTGCTTTTGCCCGATTTCTTCACTCCTCTGCCCCACTGAAGTCAAGTCAATACATACAGTTTCTTCGCCCCTCTTCCCTGCTCAAGTCAAGTCGATTTGCTTAACAATTTTTTCTCCATTGTTAGATTATTTGAATACTGAGATTCTTTTTCTCCATTATTAGATTCTTTGAATACTGAGATTTTTTGCGTTTGTCTAGTTTCTCCTCTGCCCCACTCAATTCAAGTCAATACGTGGGATTTCTTCACCCCTCTGCCCACTCAGGTCGATTTCTTCGCCCCTCTGCCTTGCTCTGCTCAAGTCGAGTCAAAATGTACTTAATTATTGTATTGGTAGGAAAACAAAGCGAATAACAAATACATAAGAGGGAGATATACAATATTTAAGATTAAGGATATTAAGGAGATATATATTATTTAAGATTAAGGATATATAATATTTAAGATTAAGGATATATAATAACAAATACATGCGGGAAGGAAGTTGTACTTGTCCAAATCCAAGGAGAAGGAAACAACATAAGTTAGAAAAGGAACCTAGTCCATCATAACCAGGACCCTTAGAGCAGGGACTGCCCTACCTAGCCCCTCAAAATGATTCTCCTCTCTTTCAACTATAGAGGGGTTGGGGGTGCCCCTAAAAAACTCTCCCTCAAAAGGCTTCTCCTGAGCCTTAAGTCAGATATCATCTTGCTTCAGAAGATGATGTGTCCTACTGAGACTGTAATAAAAATGTGTAGTTCATGGATGAACAGTTGGTCTTTTAGTTCGGTGGATGTAGAAGGTATGTCGGGTGGTCTCTTACTAGGTTGGAGCCCAGAATTTAAAGCCATTTCTTCCTCAGTGTGTTAGACATCCATTTCTGTAAAATTAAAGCATAAAGATTGTTCGTTTGATTTTTCGGTGGTGAATATCTATTGTCCATACTCTGACAGACCCCCATTTTGGGAAGACTTGTCTTCAACATGTATTTTAAATTATCCTTTGTCAGTGATAGGAGGCATCTTGAACTTCACCCTGTCTGTTAGGGAGGTTTCGGGCCCGCACCCTAGGGAAGACTGTCAAGGGGTTTTATTTCATGATTTTCTTGCAAATCATCATCTGGTTGACATGGAACCAGGCAAGCTCGTTCCAACTTGACGCAACTTTAGAACGGGTGGAAAGGAAGTATCCAAGATTTTGGATAGATTTCTTATTGCAGAGGCCTTGTTGGGAATGGGTTTTAGGTTCAATTCAGTAGTAGAGGAAGGCGAGAGCTCTAATCACAAACCAATCTCATTGTTGTGGAAATTCAGATCAGAGGCCGCCCTGCCCCCTTAAAAATAAATCAAGTTTGGTTGGAGGATGTTGATTTTAGAAAATTGATAGGTGAAAGATGGGTCAAAATCTCTCACTTGGTTCTAGATCCAATGATGATGCAATTCGTAGCTAATCTAAAGAGGCTTAAGGAGGCAATTAAACAATGGATTATGGTATGGAGAGCTAGAAGTCATAGGGAGATTGTAGAAATAGAATAAAACGTCTCTAGGCTCCGAAGCAATATAGATGAAGGCGCTCTCAGTGATTCGTTTCTAAAAAATCTCAAAATCTTGGAGGAGAGAAGAGCCAATTGGTTGAAGAACGAGGAGTTAGAATGGAGGAAGAAGAGTCATGCCCTCTGGATCCAAGCAAGAGACAATAATCCAAAATTATTCCATTATTTTTCCAATCTCAGGAGAAACTTAAACTTAATATGGGAAATTAAGAATGAAGAGGGTGTGTTGATTAGCTCCTTTCAAGAAAAAGCTGAAGCAGGAGCTAGTTTCTTTGAAGCTCTCTTTAAGGCCCCAACAGGTTGCCAACTTCAGAAAACTCTCAAGGTAGTGACCAACCTTCCCTCCATCTTGTTGGAGGAAATGAACCAGGCTTTGAGTGTCGAAGTTATAGAACCTAAAGTGGGTGCAACTCTATCCTCTATGCAAAGCGATAAGAGCCCTGGGCCAGATGGGTTCACAATGGATTTCTCTAAATCCTTCTATGAGTTTCTGAAATAAGACTTATTAGAAGTAGTAAAGGAGTCACAGAGGATAGGAAGAGTCCATGGAGCTTTAAGTTCAACCTTTCTCTACCTTACACCCAAGAAGCAAGATGTAGTTTCCTTTGATGATTTTCACCTGATCTCTTGTTGTAATGTGGTGTATAAGTTGCTTGCTAAGATCATTGCTAGAAGGCTCAGGCCTATTTTTAGTGAGGTGATTGGGGAAGAACAATTCAGTTTTCTCCCCAACCATCAGATTCATGATCTTGGGGCTAGGGCCTAGGAAGTTCTCCATCCAGTCATAAAAAGGAATATTAAGGCCACTATTCTTAAATTGGATTTGTCCAAAGCGTATGATAGAGTTAGTTGGACGTTTCTGCGTCTGGATCTTCTTCAGATTGGCATGTCAGTGGGAGCGGTAAACTGGATTATGGGGTGCATTCAAAGTGAAACTTTTTTTGTATTCATCAATAGGTCTCCCTCCCATTTTTTCAGAGCCTCAAGTGGTCTTTTTCAAGGATGTCCTATGTCTCCTATCTTGTTTCTCCTGATTTCTGAAGGTTTAAGTAGACTAATTAAAGATGCATGTAATCGTGACTCCTTGAAAGGGTTCAAAGTTTTGGAGACTGAGATGATCTCTCATCTCCTTTTCATCGATGACGTATTTTGTAGTGTCAATGGATCCCTGAGAGATGTCTCAGAACTAAAATGAATATTGGACCTCTATTTTCGAGCTATAGGCATGTTGATCAACTTGGAGAAATCCCGTGTCATTATTAATAAGTGATTTGAAGCAGAAGACAATTCTTTTTTATCCTTAATTCTAGCTCAAAGAAGGGCTCTTGAAGCCGGGTTTAAATACCTTGGCTTTCATCTCAAGCCGGATCGATATCGCAAAGAAGATTGGGGTTGGCTTATTCACAAAGTGGAGGTGAGAATTTCTGTATGGACGAATAGACTATTGTCAAGAGGAGGAAGGCTCGTATTAATCAAATCGGTTTTGGAGGGTATTCATGTGTATTGGAATTCTATAGTAGTGATTCCTAAGGGAATTTTGGACAAGATCTGTAGGTTAAGCTTCAAATATCTATGGAGTGGGAACAATATTCATGGAGGATAACATTTACCCAGTTGGAAATCCATCGCCCCTCCTAAGGAGTATGGGGGTTGGGGAATCAAGGATATTCGAACCTTTACCTAAGATTTGGTTGGAAAGAATCTTTGGTGCCTCACTCAATCTAATTCCCTTTGGGTAAGGGTTATGTGCTCAAAATATTTTCCGAGTCTTAGTATTGATGAATGGTTTTGCACTTCAATCAAATTGTCCAAAGGATCTTTAGCTTGGAAAGTGTTTGTAGAGGCTTTCCCTTTGGTGGGCCCTTGGATGGTTTGGAGAGTGGGGAATGGGTGTCATATCAGGGTTGGTTTGGACCCTTCGTTGGGCACTGGAAACTAGTTTAGACTATCAGAACCTTTGTTGAATCATATGTGTGAAGCCAACATTTCCTTTTTATCAGATGTTTGTGTGGGTGAACCTCAGATGAGAGGTAGAGCTGAGTGGAAGGACTCGGCCTCGTTGAGTCTCTCAGGAGATTTGGTAGAAGAATGTGACTCTTATATTTATCTACCATGCAAAAACTCTATAGTAATCATCAGGGAGACCGAGGATTCATTGTGTTGATCGATGAATTCTAAGGAGAGGTCTTTCAATGAAAAACTCATATATAAAGCTTGTTTTGAAGCTAGTCAAGAGGTGCCACCCTTGTGGTGGTGGAAACACCTTTGGTAGCTAAAAGTACCTCTTCGATGCAAGCTTACTTTATGGCTTGACCTAAAAAATAAACTCCTAACTTGGGACAATGGAATTAAAAGGGGGTGGATCGGTCCTAACCGTTGTGCTCTATGTAAAGATGAAGAAGAAATTGTGTCTCACTTATTTGTTTCTTCTACATATGCATGTAAAGTAACAACTATCATCAAATCAAATCTAGGGGCAAAGTCGGATTGGAATAGGGGCAACCTTGAAGAATGCACCAGAAAATGGTTAATGGATCTCTTTATTTCCCTTTATGTTGGTCTCAAACCTATGGTGGGTGTGCAACTCATCCATTTTCGAAGATACTTTTGTGCCTCCAGAAATTACTACTACTATCATGCTAATTCAAGTTGTTGAGTTTAAAGAAGATCCTAGAGATTTGAGAAGAGGTGCCCCATTATTCTTGCTCTAGATTTTGGTACCCCATGGGGTTATTTTGATGGAGCATCTCAAGGCCATCCTCCTAAATGTGGGGTCGGTGTGGTTCTATTCATTAGCCAGTCCCATTACATTTACATCAGATATGCTCCTAGGGGTGGAACAAATAGCCGTGCAGAGTTTATAGCTATATGGACCCTTCTGAATACAACCAAAGAGAAATATATCAACAAGATACAGGTTCTAGGGGACTCAAAGATGGTAATCGAATGGGTCCAAGGGAAAATAAACATCCAAAATATCAAATTGGATTCGATTATTAGAGACATCAAGCTCACCTTCCAGTCTTTTGCGTGGATATCGTTTCATCATATTTTAAGGGAACTAAATTCCAAGAATGATGAGTTATCCAAGAAGGCTCTTGATCTTCACAATGGCACTTTCATTTACTATGAATGTTTTGATGGTGTAGAAACGAAAGCGATGGAATTCAGATTCTAGTTTCTCTTGTTTTATGGGTGGAGTTGTATTATGTGTGGAACCGTATGAAATATGTTTATGTATTACATGTAAAGACAAGAATGTTTTTTGTTTTTTTGATAGGAATAGGAGTGAAAAGTATAGACATGAAACTGATCTAGCTCTGAGTTTTGAAAGGAGCCTTGTCAAGCCTTTTCAAACACTGTAACTGTATATTCTTTTTGAATATAAAGGCTTTTTTTCCCAGGAAAAAAAATAGTATAAGATATTATTAAAAATAAAATTCAAGATGTGGAACATTGTTGTTGATGACGATGATGATGCTTAATGTCCATTGAGACCGAATTGGTCTATCAGACCTTAAGAGGGTAAGTGATTACATGCAAATCATTATAATTTTGTTTATGTGCCCTCATAAAGCATTAAGAGAAGCTTTCCAAGATCACCATAGTTTTGTTGAGTTAAAAGGTTAGGAAGGTTGGTAGTGCGACAAATATTTTGAAATTGAGAGCTAATATGGGTATAGGATGGACAATCTAACAGAAAATTATTTTCATCTTCAACCTTCTTAGTGTCACAAAGGTGACACACTCTTTCATCCCAAGGCGTTTTAGGAATTGACCAATGCCTAGTTTCACTATGGAGCTTGTGAGAATTTATTCTTATCTTAACAATGCTTATTTTTTACTTTACACTTGTCGAAAAAAAGAGATAATTTTGATCTTCTAGATTAGGGTTGATTACATCCTTATAATACCTTAATTTTCTTTTTTCCTCTAACTCTTTATCACACCACATTTTCTCCTTGAATTTTGACTTAATGATATTTTTAATACTATCCTTATTTTGCAAAATGGTGTCTTCCATGATTCCCCAATGGCTTAGCCAAGACTAGGCATCTTTATGCCATCCTTGCTTGAGTCGAAGGTGGTTGCGATTGGATTTTGAAGCAATTTTAGGAAGCCTCTTGTCTTCCATGTTATTTAACTTGTTCTTATACATTAGGTATCTAGTCATAACCGCACTCTCAATGGGGGAAAGGCTTGCCTCTAAGAGGAGGATGGGATAGGGTGTATTTCCTTTAATTTTGAGATTATAGGTTATAAAATTCTTTTGGATTTGCTCTATATTTCTCCAGGATTCATGAGAGATACTGCATCCCCAGACTTAGCATACATATAGAATAACATGCATAAAAAGAGTCTCAAAGAGGAGTTTGTTCTTATCCCAATTATTAATGTATATGTATATGATGAAATGGCTATAGTCCAAACATATAATGGCTATAATATGACAATTTTGATCCCCATATTATTAATGTATATGTATATGATGAAATGGATATAATCCAAACATACAATTTAAAATTTATATATTGAAATATAATATAACTACATCATAGTTTACAAATGAAGAAGGAGAAAGAATGGGGACTATGAGTCCAGGCTCAGAGGGGAAAGAAAGTGGGCTTAAGGATTGAGAGGAAGAATAAAAATATTTTATTGTTACCCTAAGTTCTTTAATCTTAGCATTATTAAACCATCACTTTATGATTATCCTAAGTCCTTTATATTTGTTACCACAGTGGGATACGTTGACTTTTCATGAAGACATGTGGTACTTCATTGGCATGCAAGTATAACTTATGATTTTAGGCATATAAGTTAGCTTGTTCCCATTCATTATTCCTTGGAGAAATCTACAACACGCTGGAGGGGAACTGCCATAATATTGCTATAATAAAATTATGAGAAATTACTACCATGAAACTATGAGGCCTATGATTGAGTTATGGATATTTTCTAAGATAAAAGAGGAAATTAATTACACTTGATAACCCATGAAATCTCAGCATAGAGAATCCTTGACCAACCTATGCTAGATTCATAGAGGGAAGTGGGCTAGATTGAGGGACTATTTAACAATGACTCTACTTCCACCTTGTAGCTTATTGATCACTCAAGGCCAATAAATTCAAGTTCCGAGAAATTATGGATTTCAAACTATATCTGTCATGCAACTATTTCAACCCTAGTTTTAAATTATGAAGCATGATAAAATCAATACACGCTAAGAGCCTTCCAATTTCCCAAAAGCGGATTTATAGATTCAGTTGTTCAATGGCCAGTAGCGGACCCAGTTGCGGTAGAGAGATCACGCTTGGGCAACTAAGTTGGCAATACATGCATAGAGGGGGGGCAAGGTAGTATCAACAAATAACATATATAAATACAGACCCAATATCAACAGTTGAGGTTCTCAGGAAGATTGATTCCCAATTCCCATCTGAAATAGAAGGGAAGGTTGATGCATTGATGGATGGTATTATAGGCCTATACGTTTTAAGGTTTCATAGTTGTTGATCTGTGTYCCTCTTTCRTTTTCCCATTTTCTCTTTCCAACTYAGCGTTAGACGAAYGATGRAATTTCATTTGTCTTTATTCAATATTGYGATTTTCTCCAGATTTATAATTTATAATTTGACTCCATAGAATATTATTTTTAGATAATTAAATCTAATAMAAATTATTTTAATATTTAAATCTAATACAAATAAATTAATAATAAATTTRTTTTAAATATTAAAATTAAAAAGTAATGATATTTATATAAAATATTATATAAAATATTTACATATATATTTAAGTATTATTTGGAAAGAAAGAAGTCATGTTTAATATGCTTATTTTTAAGTATTATTTGGAAAGAAAGAAGTCATATTTAGTATGTTTATATTAAATAATAAGTGAAAAAATAAAATTAAGAACTTATCAAATAAACTCTAAATGTGTATATAAATTAAGATATTAATAAAAAAATATGAAAATTAAAAAAAATGGATAATAAATATTATAGTTTTAATAAAATTAATAATAAATTTTAGAATTTTTTTTTTTTATTAAAACTAAATTTAAAAAATTATTATTTTATTTTTATTTTAATATTATATATTTTTTAATTTAAAAATTAATTTTAATTTTCTTATAAATAAATTTAAAAAAATGAAAATTTGATATCCCTATAATTCTCCATTCTCCAGATTATTCTTATATTATTTGAATACTGATAATTTTTTGTTTTTGCCCGGTTTCTTCGCTCATCTGCCTCACTCAAGTCAAGTCAATACTTCGCCGCTCTGCCCCACTCAAGTCGATTTGTTATACGACTTGATTTCAATATGAAATGGCACCTTCTCACGGGATACTAGATGTAATTCCAGATTTATAATGGCTTTGGTCAAAAGTAGAATGTTTATATTAAGCTTAAATTAAAATATTAATATAAAAATTAATAATATTGAAGTATGGGGCTGTAGTATCTCTCGTGAATCCTAGAGAAAGATAGAGAAAATACAAAAGAATTTTATAACCTATAATCTCAAAAAGGAAATACGTTCTATCCCATCCTCCTCGTAGAAACTAGCCTCTCCCCTATTGAGAGCATGGCTATGACTAGATACCTAATGTATAAGAACAAGTTAAACAACAT
>JASDQU010301860.1:0-13695 GCA_032191745.1 Picea mariana
TGGACAATATGGTGTTTTGACCGACTCGAAAATTATGCAAAGATATGAAGATGCAATCTTTTCATTTTGATGAAATCTATGCTACGAGAAGGAGAAAACATTTATCATTCCCATATGCACAATGTCCCAAAATATATTAAACTCATCAATATTGAAATTCTCAAGAAATGAGAAAAAGGTACTGTACATCAATGCAATTTTGCTATTTCAAATGCAAGGATGCCCCCAATCTAATATAAAGAAAGAAATTAAATCCAAACTAAAAGTTTTCTTTTAAAGCGAACTATTCAGAAGAAATCTGATCTTTCCCTAAACAATTCTAAAGAAAACAAATGCTTTGTAATTGAAAGACACTCAAATCAAGAGACTAATCCTTCAAAACCAAACAAAGCAAAGATGGCTAGAAGCAACTCAAAGAATGTCAAACAGACTGTAAACAGATCAATATAGGCTCCAAAAGTTCAATCCAACTGATCAAAGCAAAACTGGGGATCAAAAAATAGGACATCCTAATTCCAAACAAAAATTTCAAATGGGTTCGCAGCCTAGCTATAGGGTGCAGTGCGAACATCAGTGGAGTTCGCAGGCTAGACATAGGTAGGGTGTGAACATCTCGCATTGGATTACATAGTAGGGTGCGAACTCAGATGATTCTCGCAGGCCACTAAAGGGTACAGTGCGAGAATGTCTGTAAACACAAAATTTGAAAAAAGGACAAAACTTTTGAGTGAACTTTCAAATCCAAAGAGTCTTGATGGATCTCCCATAGACTCAGAGACCAGAAAACAAGCAATCAAAGCAAGGGAAATTAGACTAACTAGGAAACAATCCGTTCCCCAGTGGAGTTGCCAATTTTGTTATTGGATAAATCCGTAAGTGTGGACACAAACCGATCTCCCTAGATTCACCTGGATCTAGAACAAAGCAAGACAGAACATTACTCTTTCCCTAGATTCTAACCATTGAATTAAATAGGAAGCAAGAACAAGGAACATACCTTATTAATGCTTCCTTTGGTCTTTGTTGCTCCTGCTTCACTCCAATGCTCTCGCACATTCAAGACCAAAACAATACAAACCAAGTGGAGTGAAGAAAGCACAATCTATTCAACAGTGAATCTATGTATATGATCAAGGATTTATACAATAAAGTGGAATTAGCTTTATGGGAAAGAATCATATTACTGTATCATATTGAATGTGAAAGAGAGATTACAACCGTTGCCTTGATGTCGCAAGGTCCCTTCCAACTGTCCTTCGTTCCCCACACACTTCTTGCTCCAAGGATTCTGAAACCATAGATCTGATAGCTACACACAATCTATCTTGACAAAGAAAATCTCAAAGCTACTCTAACCAAGCCAAAGCTAACAAGCTCAAGAACCAACAAAGCTAACCCAAGCTAACACAAGCTAACTTTCTCCATGAGAACTTCTCTCCTTTTATAAGTTGAAGAAGATAAGGTGAGTAGGTTAGGATGATCCCACTAAATCATTAAAGCGAGTAAGATCCAACCCATTCGGATGCCACCTCACCATAGAAGCTTCTCCTTCTAGAAGATTCGAGAAAATGCTCATTTTTCCCACGTGATGAAATTCTCGCACCCTAGCTATAGAGCAACCTGCGAACACCTCGCACCCTAGCTATAGTGCAACATGCGAGAATGGGTCATTCTCGCATCCTGCCTATATAGCAACCTGCGAACTTCCCTTTTTATAAGGTTTTTACATACGAAAAAGCAATTTCTGTTCTCAGGAAAAGTTCTTTTCCTTTCTCTCTTTATGAACTCAGGCCACTGACCCCTCTGAAGGCAATAGATAGGTTTACATCATTAACGATCATAGGATGATGAAAATAATGTGTAACAACTCTCCTCCATTACCAGATCTCAAACATTTGATTTTTGAATATATTTTATTTTCAACCATTTCCTTGTAGACCTTGAAGTTTTCAAAAGCTTCTGACTTATTATTGAGAAAGCAAACCACAGTCATTCCTGTATAATCATCAACTAATAACATAAAGTATTTCTCACCTTTTAAATCCTTTGTTGTAGTTGGTCCAACTAGAACAGTATGCACAATTTCCAGTGGTCTTGCCGTTGAATATTCTTTTGATTTAAACCTAGTCTTTGTTTTCTTTCCTTGTTGACAATGCTTGCATAAAGTGTTGGTTGGTTTCGTAATCTGGGGAATTTCTCTAATTGCTTCCTTTTTTCTGACTTTTACAAGGTTATCAAAGTGTATGTGACCCATTCTTTTGTTCCATAGCCAACTTTCATCTTCTTTTCCTAGACAACACTTTTCATTTCCAATTTTACTTAGTACATATATGTTGCTTGAAGTTCTTGCAGTTGTTGCAATCAATTTTCCTGAACCTTCATTTCTTATCTTTCTTTTTTGTGAATCAAAAGTAACTTTATGACATTGGTTACACAGTTGACTCACACTTTGAAGATTATGTTTCATATCTTCTACTAGTAGAACATTTTCTTCCTTGGTATTCTTGTTTCCAATTCTGACTGTGCCTTTTTCCAATGATTTTAGATGAATCATCATTTCCGAAGGAGATTGATCCATCTCTTTCCTTTCTTAATGTAAGAAACCTATATTTATCACCTTTCATGTGTTTTGAACAACCACTATCAACATACCAATCACATTTCTTCTTCTTAGCTTGTAAGCGAGTGTGCATTCTTCATTGCTATACTGATTCTTCTTTCTTATCCATGCTCTCTTCTGAGGTTCTTGTCTGTGATTGTTGTTGTTTTGTTGTGGTTCTCTAGGAGGAACTGCCAATCTTCAATATTTGCCCATGTGTCCAAAGTTGTTTCACTTGTATCATTCCACTTCAATGCTTAATGATTCAAACTTGTTGTAACTTATTCTTTGTGTTTCACTAGGCCTTCTTGGATAACCCCTTTGTATATGAATTTCAAAGTTGTTTATGTTCTTGCAGTTAGCTCTGAAATTCATAGATTTATGTCCAAAATTATTACATGCATAACATAAACCAAAAAAATATAGTTTGACACCTGGGAGTTGAAGATATTCTGAAAGGAGTTTCTCTTATGAATCGTTATTTTTCCTGAGGCCTATCTGTCGGTTGTTGATTATGAAATTCAAATCTTCTCGATGGAGGAGTGTCCCTATAATCTTCCTTGTAGATCTTCCTATCCCCTTTGATTGTTTTTTCATAGATTTTTGGATATGTTTCTTGCTCTGTTGTTTTGGAACTTGATCCCTTTTTTGTCTGATTGTATCCAAGTTCAGACTTGTCATGATGAGGTTTTTGACTATTGATAATGTCATCCAAAACTTTTGAGTTGTTCTGCATGTTTTTCTTTTGAATATCTTTTCTTAATGTGACAATCTCTGCTTCCAAATTTTCCATGATCCTGTCTCTTTATTCTAGCTGTTCTTTGAGTGCTTCTTCAATTCTTTTATCTTCTTCTATTTGAACCTTCAAATTTGTGATCATTTGTTCTAGTTCATGAGTGTCTTCTTTCTTGTCTAGTTCCACTTGTAGTTTCTTGTTTTTCTTCTTTTCTCTTCTTATAAATTCTATGGAACACAACAATTATTCTCAGTAGTCAAATTTCGCCTCTTCATATTCTTCTTCGACCTCTTCATATTCTTCTTCGGTGTCTTCTTTGCCAGAGTCTTCTACTGCCATGAATATAACTCTTTCAATGTCACTGACTTTATATTCATCTGATGATGAGATGTCTTCTTTGGTGCATAATATTTTCTTGAAAACTTTCTTTGTGGTTCTTTTGCCTTTATATGTTTATTTACTATTTGAGTAATATTCATCATTCCTCTTATTTTTCTTATGAGGAAATTTGTTAGAAAAATGACCAATACCATCACATATAAAACAAATCAAAGGAAACTTACCTTTATATCTGTCGTTGGCTCCCTTTTTCAATCTTTTGACAAACTTGGCCATTTCTTCATCATCTTCCGAGATGTCAGTACTGCTGCTATGTTCTTTTGCCTTTTGATTTCCCTTTTTCTTTGACCTTTTGGATGCTTTGAAAGCTACTTATTTTATATCTGGATTTTCCTGTTAAGTTCTCATTTCAAATGTTATGAAGATTCCATGTAGTTTGTCCATGCTTATTGAGTCTAGATCTGCTCTTTCTTCTAGTGTTGATATCTTAGGATGAAATCTCATAGGGAGAGATCTTAGTACCTTTTCAACAATTACAGATTCTTTAGTTTATTCTCCCAATCCTATGATTTCATTTACTATTTCATCGACTCGTAATAAGTAAGCTGTAATATTCTCATCTTCATTTATCTTTAGTTGTTCGAACTGACCTATGTAAGTTTGAAAATTTGCTTCTTTGACTTTTGAATATCCTTTGTAATGCCCCCAAGGCCGAGCCCAGTTGTAAATATTGTTTACGAAATGAGTTGTAAAATGTCTTATAGGCTAGTGAGCCAAGTTTATATAAGCTGGTGGGCTTATGTGATTGTTAGGCCAGAGAGCCTAAGTGTTGAAGGCCAAGAGCCTGTTTTTGGTACATGTATCTATGTAGAACATTAATAAAATTATAAACACCGCTGCGTGCAGACCAACCACGATGAATGAGTGATGGGGTACTAAGCTTCCACAGAATGGGCAAGGGATTAGGGGATAGAAGGTGGGAAGAGGGGATAAGTGTTGAGCCTAGGGGCTTAAGTCCTTGGGCATAATATTTTAATATTATTCCAAAAGACATGTGAATTATATGTTTTTATCCTAATTTCTTGGCAAGGGGAAAACATGTGCAAAGGGGATGCATGCTGATGGAACGCATGCAGTTTCATGGGTGACAAGTATCAACCCAGGTGCATGCAAATAAAACGGTTGAGATGAGACATGATGGGGGTTCCTCCTCCATTAGACCCTCAATTTCCTGAGCATGAACTGGTCCGACCTCTGCAGAGATACCCTCGTGCCTATTATGAACGGTACATACCATCTGACCTCTGCAAGAGACCTCGTGCAATTATGAAACCGTGGGAAAAGCCTGTGTTGTTTTCAGGGAAAACATGTGTTTGTTTCTGAAAGGCCAGTACACCCTCTTTTCTAAACCCTAGAGTCTGCGTTCATCCCCTACGTGGAATGCTTGTCACACATCCCTGAGAACCAGAGCGTGAGTCTACCCCATGATTGTAGAGCCTGTTTGGGAAGCCTGTGTCTGTTTTCCCAGTTGGTTGTTGTGGCCACGCAATGCTGGACTGCGCATGGCTTACTGGCCAGTGTGAGTTCATGCTTAGCTTGTGTGTGTAACCTCTCTCCACATGAGGGAGGTGATTGTTGTTGGAAGAGGCAAGTTTTCAGGCCTGTGAACAACTCTCTCTCCAGGTGAGAGAGTTTGTTGGGAAGTGGTTTCTTCCAGAGAGTGTCCAACACCAGCTTCAGGCTCTGAGACTTCCTGATCCCGCCTATTGCCGAGACCCAGAGAGGGAGGTGTAGCACCGATGGACTGTGATTGTGAAGGTGTATACTCCCAGGAAAAACAGGCATGTGGGGAATGAGAGTCCGGGAGTAATGGGAGTAAGATGGCATCCTGGGAAGAATCATTCCAGTCATTCTGTGCAGTTTTCCCTGTAACCTCAGCCTAGCTTAGGATTCCTTACCTTGGGGTGGAGCTTAGTCCCAGCTCGGGGGTGACCCACTGCTGATCTTGATGAGCAGTGTGGTCTAAGGTTGGGAGGTTCATGGAAGGCCTACACGTGGTTGGTGGAATTACCACCGTTTCAAAGATAAGTACCAGACGATGTTTTAATTATGTTTTGCATGTCTGTGTATTTATATTTATCATGTATTTTGCTGTGCATATGAATTAATGTTAATTCCATGGATTATTTATGTCAGCAGTAATTTTGTGCTAACTCTAAGTTTAAATGTGTTTAACTTTTTTTAAATGCATGTTATTAATTAAGCATAAAATGATGTTGTTCCACAAAGTAGCGTTTTCCCGACCAGTGGGTTGGATGACGGCCGGGGGAGCGTTACAGATTGGTATCAGAGCGTTACAATAACAAAAGGGTGTTACAGAATGGTATCAGAGCCAAGGTTTCAATGCTGAGCCTAGATGGACCAGTTGAGTGGTCTTTGGACCAAAGGTTTAAGGAGAAATTGTGTCTGGAGGACCAATTTCAGACCTTTGAGTACTCCTGAGTGTCAAGGAGGTTACTTGACCATATTACAAAGCTCAAGAGGTGTAGCAGTGTTATGAAACCGTAGCCAGGGTGGCATATGGCCACCGAGAGAGAGAGAGAGAGTTCAACGCATGGGTGTTAGAGCCATAGGATCCGTTCAGGAGAAAAGGAGAAACCTTGTGACCGTCAGATCTTGAAAACATGCGCAGGGTTTAAAAACTCTTTCGAATTGCACAGGAACGTGGAAATCGCGATACGCGAAATCTTGAATTCGTCGAGACCATCCATCGGGGGGGGGGGCACATGGCTAATGGACGACGTTTCGGCACCCGGTAAACCAAAGAGTAAGAACGTTTTTTTCGCAAGTCGCAAAATAGCGAAACCCGAAATTACGAAACGATCTACACCGTAGATCGTAAGAGAGGAACTTGACCATTTGATCAAGTGGAAGAGTAGACAGTAATTTTGGAATTTCGATAAACGAAAGTTCGAGATATGTGGATGCACGAACTCCCGATGCTTGAAAGCATGAAACGCCAAAAAGATCTACGTCGTAGATCAGAGAGAAGTCTAACCGTAGGATTTCTCTTGGTATGGACATGGACACATGGGTGTAAACCACGTGCCAGTGGATCGAAAAGAAAAGAGAGAGTGGTGGGACCTGATGACGTCGTTGAAGGTGAAATGGACCTTCTTGAGGGTGCCACTTGCCACTGTGGCTATGGAGACAGTTGTGCTATGTGGGCCTGGAGGGTAAAGTAAATTGGGATTTTGGGATTCGCAAAGGAGGAGAACGAGGGATCAACACTCCAACTCGCAAAGTCGCGAGTTGCGAGAGGTGCTAGCACTTAGCCCTAGCCTACAGTTATATGTAGCAGGTGCTAGCAAGGAAGGATCCATACCCGTATCGCATATTGAATATCAACATTTGGAGGAAGAGGAGTCGAGGGTCTTCGACTCATGAACTCGCGAGATCGCGAGTTGCGAAAGGTGCCTTTGGTTACAAGGGTAGGGAGAAAGAGGGAGCTATCACCTGGAAACCCAGAACCTCGAAGTCCCAAAATTTTTGAAGACAAAAGAACCCCCGAGGATTTAACTATTGGATATTCATGGACCGAGACCCCGAAGTTCTGAAGTACAAAAATTTGTAGAGCCGAACAGAGCTCAGAAAACTTAATGGAATCGAATCGTTTTTCTTGATTCATGTTGGTTTATGAATATTGTAAGTTTTCTTGAAGGTTTAAGGGCCTGAAAAACTTCGGTTGATTTCACATTGTGTGTGTAGAGTTCAACGAGTGTTAGGAAAACCGTGAATCTATGTCGAGTATAGAAATGGAAGAGGTGTGGATTACCTACATTTCAGAGAGTGAGAGAGAAGGAAGGGATGTCAACCTGGGAGTCAAAGGATCGAACTCCAATGGGCATGGAAGAGAATTGGATAAGGAAGGATATATGATGAAACTAATTGAAATATTGCAGAAAGATGCCCAGGCTCATCGAGCTGATAGCCGAAAGCTCATGAGGGTCAGGGATCAACATGGTGAATTCAACTTAAAGATGTTGAAGAGCCTGGAAAGAATAGAAAGGAAATTGGAAAAAGAAAGTGACACAAGAAGATCAAGAAGTGTCAGGACCTCTGAGAGGAGAAGAAGATCAAGGAGTGGTAGCAAACATTACCATCACTCCCCAAAGCATTCCAGCAGGGAAGCACACAGTAGTTCAAGCCCATCCCCTACCAGAAAAAACCGAAGATCTGGAGTGGATGAATTGAAAGGGGAGATGAACAAGATTAAGCCTCCTACGTTTGATGGAGAACATAAGAAGGAGGAAGATGTCGAAACATGGTTGCTTGGCATGAGGAAATATTTCCAACTGCAGAATTATTCCGCTCATGCAGAAGGAAGAATTACGATGTATCAACTAAAAGGAAAAGCATCCATGTGGTGGGATCAGTTTGTGCAGGTGCAACACATTAGGGAGAAAGATATAACTTGGAAGGAGTTCAAGAGGTATTTCAAGAAGAAATACCTGACTAAAAGATACTATGACAGAAAGATGAAGGAGTTCTTCAAACTCAAGCTAGGCAGCATGACCATTGATGAATATGAACGAAGTTTCTTGGAACTACTGAAGTATGTTCCATTCATCAAAGTTGAGGCTGTCAAAATTCAGAGTTATCTGAGTAGACTGCCACCTTCCATTGGTGACAAGATTCAGTATGATGATCCTAAGATTATGGAAGAACCAATAATAAGGGATAAATGCTTATATGAACAACAAAGAGAAAAGCCTACCTTTCAGAAGGCTTGAGATGACCAAAAGAAGTTTAAGAAGGATCACAGGCAGAAGGGAAACAAACCTCCCTTTTTCAAAAACAGTCTTCAGGGACAGCCATCGTTTAGAGAGCCGAGAATGGCTGAAGAGGGGGAACAAAGGCAGAGACAGACACCCATTCAGTGTTGGGGCTGTAAAGGGAACCAAAAGTACAGAGACTGTCCCCATAAAAATGGCAAAGCTAGAGCTGTCCATACTATTCAACAAGTTGAAACAGTGGAGGACATGGGTAGTAGAATGCCAAGGATCTACGCAGCCTTGGACAACAAACAAGCTAAATTTCAATCACACATGATTGAAGTGGAAGGTATGATTAACAACAGACCATTTATTATTTGAATTGATTTAGGGGCTATCCATAGTTATGTAGACCCTAGGGTGGTGGAAAGTTTTCATTTATCAAGAAGCAAACATGAAAAGTATTGGTTACTGAAGTTAGCTATATGAACCAAGAGGAAAGTCACTGAGTTGATTAAGTCTTGTCCTATGGACATGAAAGGATTGAGCACTAAGGCTGAATTGAATATTCTACCTTTAAGCTCTTCTGACTGCTTAATTGGGATAGACTGGTTGGACTAGCACCATGCCCTCCTGGATTGTTGTAACAAGAAATTTACATGCCTAGATGAGGAGGGGAATCAGAAAAAAGTCTAAGGGATTCCCAGAGTTGTGGTTGTTAGAGAAATCTCATCCATGCAGCTGAAGAAGTGCTATAAGAAAGGCTATCAATTAATTGCAGCCCGTGTGGAGGAAGCATCCAGAGATGAAGTATCAAAGATTGGAGATCATGAGGTTCTTACTGAGTTTCAGGATGTATTCCAGGAAGTACCTAGACTACCTTCGAAGAGAGACATTGATTTTTCTATAAATTTGATGCCTGGAGCAGCTCTAATTTCGAAAGCTCCTTATAGAATGAGTATGCCAGAGTTGAAAGAGTTGCAATTGCAACTTGAAGAGATTCTAAAGAAGGGGTACATTCTCCCCAGCGTGTCACCTTGGGGTGCCCTGGTCCTATTCGTGAAGAAGAAGGATGGGACGTTGAGGCTATGCATTGATTTCCGACAGTTGAACAAGGTAACTATCAAGAACAAGTATCCTTTGTTGAGGATCGATGATCTTTTCTATCAGTTGAAGGGTGTGAAAATATTTTCGAAGATAGATATCAGATCAGGATATCACCAGGTAAGAATAAAGGATGAAGATATCAGCAAGACCACCTTTAGAACAAGGTACGGTCATTATGAGTTCACAGTGGTGTCGTTTGGACTGTCAAACGCACCTGTTGTTTTTATGTGCTTGATGAATGGTGTATTCAAGAACTATTTAGACAAGTTTGTCATAGTCTTCCTGGATGACATCTTGGTGTATTCCAAGTCAGAGGAAGAGCATGAACAACGCCTAAGGATGGTGCTGCAAGTGTTGAGAGAACACCAGTTGTATGCCAAGTTGAGCAAATGCTCATTTGATCAAAGACAGATCCATTACTTGGGACATATTATTTTAGAAGAAGGGATCGTTGTGGATCCTGAGAAGGTTGAGGCCATCCAAGAATGGTCAGCGCCAAGAAATGTGACAGAATTTAGATCCTTTATGGGTCTAGCGGGATATTATAGAAGGTTTATCACAGGGTTCTCAAAGATAGCTCACCCTATCACTTTTTGCAAAGGAAGGAGAAAAAGTTTCAGTGGACTGAAGAGTGTGAAGAGAGTTTCCAGCGATTGAAGCAGTTTTTAACCAGGGCTCCAGTCCTGAGAATTGAAAATCCAAATATGGATTTCATGGTGTGCACAGATGCGTGTAAGGAAGGGTTGGGAGGAGTTCTTAGCCAAAATGGATTTGTAATCTGTTATGAGTCCAGGAAATTGAAAGAGCATGAAAAGAATTATGCCACTCACGATTTGGAGCTGGCAGCAATTGTCTATGCTTTGAGGAAATGGAGACATTACCTCATAGGAAGAAGATTTGAATTGAGAACAGACAACCATGGTCTGAAATATTTTTTTGATCAACCAACGTTAAATGCTAGACAAAGCATGTGGCTGGAATTTCTGTGCGAACACGACTTTGATATCAAGCATATTAAGGGGAAGGAAAACAAGGTGGCTGATGCACTCAACAGAAAAGTGCATGGCTTACATGCTACAACCATTAGCATGTACATAAATGATATTAAGGATAGAATTTTGGGAGCTACAAATGTAGATTTGTAGTACAGAGATTTGGTAGCAAAGCTACAGTAGAGTGAAAAGCCACAGAAAAGAAAAAGTTACACCTTGGAAGCTGATGGATTACTTCTGTATAAAGACAGAGTGTATATACCCAATGTCCAGGAATTGAAACTTGCGATTCTAAAAGAAATGCATAACGTGACTTATGTTGGACACCTTGGATATCAGAAGACTGTGGCAGTAGTCAAAAGCCATTACTTTTGGTCGGGTTTGAAGAGAGAGATTGTTGAATACATTTCCAAATGTATGGAATGCCAGAAAGTTAAGGCTGAGCATAGGCACCCAGCAGGGTTGCTGCAGCCTTTACCCATTCTGTAATGGAAGTGGGAAGTGGTGACCATGGATTTTATTACAGGATTTCCCAGAACGAGCAAGCAACATGATTCGATCATGGTTGTGGTGGACAAGATTACAAAAGCTACCCATTTTATTCCATTGAAAACCACTCACAAGGCAACAAATGTTGTTGACATCTTCTTAAAAGAAGTGGCACGCTTGCACAGAATTCCTAAAACAATTGTGTCTGATAGGGACCCGAAATTCACCTTGAATTTCTAGAAAGGATTGTTCAAAGGATTCAGAATGAATCTGAATTTTAGTACAACATATCATCCCGAGTCTGATGAACAGACAAAGAGGGTGAACAGAGTAATAAAGGACATGCTGAGAATGTACGTGATGGACAAACCAACAAGATGGGAAGACTACCTGTACTTGGTAGAATTCGCCTACAATAATGGGTATCATGCATCGTTGAAGATGAGCCCATTTGAAGCACTTTATGGAAGAAAGTGAAACACTCCAGTGAGCTGGGATAATCTAGCTGACAGAGCAGTAGTTGGGCCAGAGTTGCTCAAGGAGATGGAGGACCAAATGATAAAAATTAAACAGAATTTGAAAGCTGCCCAGGACAGGCAGAAAAGTTATGCTGATAAGAACAGATCCCACAGAAAATTCAAAGTGGGTGATCATGTTTTCCTAAAAGTGAAAACTAACAGGAGTTCCCTAAAGCTGGGAAGTTGCACCAAGTTGGCAGCTAGATTTTGTGGGCCATTTGAAATCCTGAAAAGGATTGGGCCAGTTGCATATAAGCTTGCTTTACCTGCATCTATGACTATACATAATGTGTTTCATGTTTCATTGCTTAAGAAATATATACCTAGTGCTAATCATGTTATCGATTGGAATGTGATTTAGGTGGAACCCGAAGGTGTCCTGCAAGTGCATCCTATGCACATATTGGACAAGAAAAACAAATAGCTTTGGAATCGAGCTATAGGGCTTGTAAAGGTCCAGTGGACCTGGTACGGTCCTGAGGATGCAACATGGGAGCATGAAGATGTTATGCAGGCAGAGTACCCACATCTTTTTGAAAATTTTGAAAAGCTTGCAAATGCTGTGTAAAGTTGCACTGAGGACAATGTAGAAATAAGGGAGGGGGATTGTAATGCCCCTAAGGCCGAGCCCAGTTGTAAATATTGTTTACAAAATGAGTTGTAATATGTCTTATAGGCTGGTGAGCCACGTTTATATAAGTTGGTGGGCTTATGTGATTGTTAGGCCAGAGAGCCTAAGTGTTGAAGGCCAAGAGCCTGATTTTGTACATGTATCTATGCAAAACATTAATAAAATTACAAACACCGTTGCGTGCAGATCGACCACGATGAATGAGTGATGGGGGACTAATCTTCCATAGAATGGGCAAGGGATTAGGGGCTGGAAGGTGGGAAGAGGGGCTAAGTGTTGAGCCTAGGGGCTTAAGTCCTTGGGCATAATATTTTAATATTATTCCAAAAGACATGTGAATTATATGTTTTTATCCTAAGTTCCTGGCAAGGGGAAAACATGTGCAAAGGGGATGCATGTTGATGGAATACATGAATTTTCATGGGTGACAAGTGTCAACCCAGGTGCATGCAAATAAAACAGTTGAGATGAGCCGTGATGGGGGTTCCTCCTCCATTCGACCCTCGATTTCCTGAGCATGAACCGGTTTGACCTCTACAAAGATACCCTCGTACCTCTTCTGAATGGTACATATTGTCTGACCTCTGCAAGAGACCTTGTGCAATTTTGAAACCGTGGGAAAAGCTTGTGTTGTTTTCGGGGAAAACCTGTGTTTGTTTGTAAAAGGCCAATACACCCTCTGTTCTGAACTGTGGAGTTTGTGTTCATCCCCTACGTGGAATGCTTGTCACGCATCTCTGAGAACTAGATCATGAGTCTACCCCGTGATTGCGGAGCCTGTTTGGGAAGCCCATGTCTATTTTTCCAGTTGGTTGTTGTGGCCACGCAGTGCTGGATTGCGCGTGGCTTACTGGCCAGTGTGAGTTCATGCTTAGCCTGTGTGTGTAACCTCTCTCTAGGTGAGGGAGGTGATTGTTCTTGGAAGAGGCAGGTTGTCAAGCCTATGAACAACTCTCTCTCCAGGTGAGAGAGTTTGTTGGGAAGTGGTTTCTTCCAGAGAGTGTCCAGCACCAGCTTTGGGCTCTGAGACTTCCTGATCTGGCCTGTTGCTGAGACCCAAAGAGGGAGGTGTAGCACCGATGGACTGTGTTTGTGAAGGTGTATACTCCCAGGTGGAACAGGCATGTGGGCAATGAGAGTCCGGGAGTAGTGGGCCTAAGACGACATCATGGGAAGAATCCTTCCAATCATTCTATGCATTTTTCCATGTAACCTTAGCCTAGCCTAGAATTCCTTACCTTGGGGTGGAGCTTAGTCCCAGCTCGCGGGTGACCCACTGCTGAGCTTGATGAGCACCGTGGTCTAAGGCTGGGAGGTTCGTGGAAGGCCTACACGTGTGTTGAGTCTCAAAATGGTCCTTATTTTCACTCCATTAATTCACTAAAACCTTCACAATTACTTCCATTTCACCTTCATATCACCTCCACATCATTACATTTACCTCATTATTGGGTTAAAACTATGCTTTTCCAAAGTTTATCAATTCTTAACATTTTTAAGTGAATTTGT